>VFFE01007670.1:1949708-1961780 GCA_008921705.1 Burhinus oedicnemus | reverse complement strand
TCAGTATCCCTTCATCATTCCTGGCTGGGGGAAGGAGCTCTTGCCTCCCACAGCAGTTGTAAAAGGCCTTTGGGAAGGATGAGATTTTCCTCCTAAAATATTAAGGGACAAGTAACAAGAATGTTGAAGAAAAAAAAAAACCAACAACAAAAAAAACCAAAACCAAAACACCAACCAACAAAAAAACCAACTTAATCCATTAAATGCATTTTCCCACAAAACAGGAGCTCTCTGCAGACTGTCTTCCCTTGCAAATTAAGAGATGGGACCAGCTTTGCTGCTGTGTTTGTAGATTCTCTTTGGACTAATCAGTATTAAAAGGGTTTGTGCCCTAATGTCTGTGCCTGTGCTGATGGGAACCCGTGTTCAGAAGTGAGGACCAGACTCCATCATGAGTTGGTACAAAGCGGCAGAACTCACCTGAATGTGGCCACAGGAAGCAAATTCAGTCTCTCAGCTTCAGCGTCTCACCAACAGTCACTCAGAAATGTTGCTCATGTCTGTGCATTGTGGTTATTAGGTGCAAGAAATACAGTTTTAAAACTGTAATTAATCATTTCTAAGTAACCTATTTTTCTACACATTTATGGCATCAATGGGTATGACTGTTTATTATGTCTTACCTATAAAATCTGACCAGTTTTATATACTCTTTATGGAAACAGTGTACAGTCATAAATTAAAAGATGCAACTGTTTTGGATATTTTACTGGTGGTCCTGTATTTTCCTGCCAAAAGTACAGCTGTTTTAGGTTTCTCGGGATAACATTATAAAAGGCTGTATGCGTTTTGCAAGTTTATGCTTGAATTGCCAAGCCAGAGGTGGAATGACTCAACCTTCCCAGGAGCAACATGTACCAAGTGATGAATCAAAACAGCTAGCCGAAGCTCAGTGGCTTACATGGTAACTGCGAAAAGCGGTTCTCATTTATGGTATTTTATCTGGTATTCAGAATTTGAGACGGCCATTGTGCTGATCGTGCTGGGCTACAGCCTGTGTCTCTCTTTGTATTTGATGGGGTTTGGGTGCAAAACTAGCTGAGAATCTGGTCTTGTATCTGTCTTATGTGGGGTACAAAAACTATAGGGTTACAGCATTGAATGAAACCATTCAAGCCCCCCTGAGCAGACACCTTTAATGGGCGCTCTCGGCATGCATGACTGGGTTTGAGCCCTCAGAAGGAGCTAAGGGGAGCCAAGAGCTTGCGGCAGTGCCAGCGTAGGTAGCGTGTTTCAACATCAACTTACCAGTCTGGCTGGTTTGGTGTAAAATTAGATGGCTCTGCAAATGGGTGATGATGCTTGATTAGTTGCGACGTTCAGGGCCTTCTTTAGCCAAATTGTTGATGACAGCCTCCTACAGATCTAATTCCCTGGTGTCAGTGGACTTACTCCAGATAAAGATAGACCCGAGAGCAGAAAGTTCAGCCCTGTTGTCACCAGAGCAGGCGGCACAGTTGGCTCTGGGGAGCGCCCAGCATTAACTGGATAGAGCTGAAACCCTCTGATTCCTGTGGGAGTGCAGGAGAGCTTGTGTCATTGTCGTCTTGGAAGGAACTACCGAAGGGGGATCGGAGGAGGGAAT
This sequence comes from Burhinus oedicnemus, assembly GCA_008921705.1. Classification (NCBI taxonomy): domain Eukaryota; kingdom Metazoa; phylum Chordata; class Aves; order Charadriiformes; family Burhinidae; genus Burhinus; species Burhinus oedicnemus. The sequence goes on along the minus strand of VFFE01007670.1, from coordinate 1,960,195 downwards.
GCAACCTTCCCCCCGAGAGTGAGCGCTGAAAATACAAACCAGTGAGTGTACTTAACCCTGTGCAACCTATTGGAAAGAGCCCGGGTTTGTCAGTGCGCAGGCTGGGCAGCTTGTCTGAAGGTGCGTCACCATCGTCATTGTTTTAATTAATGGAAGTTTTGTACTGATAGGTTCCTAGGTGGCTAGCAGTAGGCAGCTCCATCTCCTTGCTTTCTTCCCAGAAGTAGCCTCGACCTCACTGTACTGTGAACTATGTAGGTGTTTGTGTTTATTTCTGCTCTAAAATAATGCTTCTCTTTGTTTTAGGTATCTCAACCATGTACGAGCTGCCTCTCCGCAGGATCTTGCTGGGGGCTACACTTCTTCTCTTGCTTGTCACCGAGCCTTACAGGATGCTTTCAGTGGTCTTTTCTGGCACCCCAGTTAGCCAGTGTGCATCAGCCTGTGATCAAGGGACACTGAACAGAGCGAAAAGAAAGTCAAGCCAGCAAAGGTTGGGTAAAATTGCTGCCATCTGCACAATGGCTAAGCTGCAGTCACTTTTCTGTGTAAAACCAGCTGTGTTTAAGTGTTAAAGGAAAAAAACCCAACCCATCTGCACAAGAGCTTTGTAAAATGGTAGATACATTTTTGTGGAGGGGGAAACTCGTTAGTCATGTGGCACTTTGCTGAGGGAGGCTGAAGCAATAAGCCACATCTAATGGAAGATGTGAATAACTCAGCTGTATATGTTTGAGGTTTAAAGAAATACACTTGTAAATTTTTTTTAAATAAAGCCAGACTTTTTTATTGAAGTTTGTGGTTTTACTCTTATTGCAGGGTTTTATTTGCACAAGCATTTAAATGCCATTTTGATTATAACATTTAGTGTCAATATTCAAGCCTACATTTTCTTCCCATAAAACTAGTTTTCCCGGTTCAGACAAGTGGGTTTTTCCTCCTGCCAGCTGGATGAGATGAGAAACCCTGGAACTGTGCTGACACAACTCTTATGCAGGATCCTTCCTCATGTCACTTGGTTCTTACCTTGTCTGGAAAACAAATCTTTAGCTCAGAGTCTTTCAACTGTGTTCCTCGAGAAGCAATCTAAGAAGCTTTGATACAAGGCTAGGTCATTAGTCAAAATTGGTTTTGTTTTTTTTCCTGTTTAGCTGTGTTTGCAACTTTCCTGTCACATGTTCAGGAGCTTCTTTAGGCAGGAGCATCCCTTTGTCTGGCTTTTGGGATGACCCTTGCCACTTGATCTGCTGCTTTTATGTATTCCTTTCCCTCTCCTTGTAGTGGAAGGTAGACTAATTGCAGCAGAGATGGGCTTCCTGTGGCAGGATTGGTCTTTGCCATGAGTATGTATAAACTGCAGGAGACTGGAAACTGCCCAGGACAGCGAGCGCCTCTAGCCTGGACCACGTTTTATGGGTCACCCGTTAATAGTTATTGAATACGGCTCTGAGGAGTGTATTAAATGAATGTATTTTTTCTATGTTATAATAAAGAGAATAATAAGCTCTCTTCCAGACTCAGTGCTTCCTTTATTAAGGAAAGTGGAGGGAGGTGTCAAAATTTCCATTGCCCTTTCTCTGAAATCCTGTTGTTTGTGCCCAGAATAGTTGCTGATAGGTAACGTAACACAGAAGGCAGAGGTGTAGAAAAGGTCGTGGCCTGGCCTGAGACAGAAGGCCTGTGGCTGGGTGTTGTGGGACTCAGCCGTGCAACGCATGTTAGAGACCACTCGTACACTTGCACTTGTGTTGCAGTCTAGCCCTGAGATGAGTGCTGCTTTCTGCCTGCGGCCCTTCCTCCTTTCCTCTCAGCTGTAAGGCTTAAAAGTTGATGTGCCCTTTATTTATCCATTCCCTCACTCATGGGTAGATGGCTGCCACCACTGCCTAGCTGATCGTTTTCCTAGCAGCCAGAAGCTGTGGGAGTTCATTCCCTCTGTCACAGATGCCTGACAGCCTGTCTCCTCTTCCCAGGTACAAGATAGCAGCAGTCCTTCTGGGATTCTGCTCGGAACCCTGGGAGGGAGTAGCAGCAACTAGGGGGAGTCTGTACCATTCCAGGCTCACCCAAGCTAGTAAAGATACACCTCACTGATGATCTGCTTTATATTCAATTTATAAAGCCTCAGGTCATTGCCCTAATGAATGCAGAACTGCATATGCATATTAATATATGTAATTTAAATAACTCATGCAACTTGCATGTACATTGGCTATTGTTTGTATTTCATGTGGAAGGGTTATACACAAAAGTGGCAACTGCACAGAAATATGGAAAACCCCCGGTTACAAATATAGCTACATGTAATCTGTTGACTGGCACCTAAACTAAAGTTGTGCTGCTAAAATAACAGTGGCACTTAATACTTAAGTGAACAAAACTTTTAAGAACTAAAATCCTTCCCTGCCCTGAGATACTTTATTCACATGCTGAAAATGTAGCTGACTTGCTTAACACAAAAATGGTGATCAAAGCCAGGTTTCTGTGAGCACAGTAATGCCAAGAAGCCCTGAATTTGGACTGTGAGGCAGCGCACACAGAGACCTGCAGTCTCTGGTAGTACAGACAGGTGCGTTAGCATAGATCATAGGGTGGTGACTGCATCATTCCAGAACGGGCGAGGGCCTTATCGCTACAGCAGTGTTCATGCAGGGCTCTGAAAGAACAAGAGCAGCTTTCATTGTTTATGGGAAACCCACAGGGCAGTGGTAGGAAAGCATGCCGTGGTGTCAGACAATGTAACAGGCAGCAGAGACAGCATTGCAGGCCGGAGGCAAGAGTCCAGCGCTTGCTCTTAGAGGAGCAGTGACTGGTAGGGAGACGATATGATGTGCCTGTCATTGACAGCGAGGACAAATAAGTTAAAGCTGTTGTGATACCATTTTAAAGGCCAGTGGAGGAATGCTTGGGCTGGAGCAGCAGGCCAGGGAAGTAATCTGTACAGCAGCTTTCAAGATAGTACGAGTGAGTCATGATGATTTTTTTCCCCCCCTGGTTTGATAAATGCAATCTAGCAGTAACTGAGCTGTGAAAGGTTGCTCAAAAGCACTGGCTGTGTAGCCAAGGGAAAGGCTACAACGTAAAGCCACTGAGCAAAACAAATCCACAGCCCTTAGTGGTTGTTTGAGTGAGAACCAAGACATCAGGTTACAGGCCCCAGCGATGGAGCCACTGCAGCAGAGCCAGGGAGGGTGACAGACAGCTGGTCACTGCGTTGCTAGGCGGGAGCTCTGAGCTTGGACTGAAGGAAAATATCTGAAACCAAGAGGGCGATTCAAGTTCTCCGTCCAAATAAACTATTTGTGGTTGATGTTGCCCAACAATAGTTTGGATGGGTAAGAAAAGGAAATCAAAGGCAGAGGCTTTTCAAATCCCTGCAGAATACAGGCAGCCTGTCAGAGAGATCACCCAGGGACTGCAGCAGAGGAGCAGTCGGGGAGGTGGGGGAGAGCTGGGAGATGGCAGAGGCACAAAAGTCACAGGAGGACACGGCTTCAAGACGAGGGGACTGTTCAGCCAGGTACTGGTTTTTAGTCTGGTGCTTCAAGGCAAGCGTGTACTTAATCTGCAAATGACATTAGAGTCTTTCCTGCTTTAACAGTGGGCAAACACCAAGGTAGGAGTCAACCAATCCCTAACTAAATCTCTGTGTTAAAAAGCATTTATTACTCAAAAAGCTTAGGAACAAGTATATGTATCTTGGATTAAGTTTTTGAAAGGTTATCTTGCTTACACAAGAGCTGTTTGTGCATCTGCTAACAGTAATCCAATATTCTTAAACACCAAAACCATTTGTCAACGGGAATCCAATGCAAGGGTTATGCAAGTCATCTTGCTAGACCCAACAAAATATAAAAATCTGTTTTTGCCACAAACCACACATTATCAAAATGACACAGCAGAGAACTATGCCAGTCTGTGTCACTGAATTATCACGGGGCATGAAACAATAGAGAGCAGAAAAGTACCAAAACACATTTATTACAAAAAAGCAAAGTTTTATTTTTTTATAGTAACAACAATTTCAATCTGCTTATTGATCCCACAATTTAAAAAAAAAAAAAAAGTAAATGCAGGAAGCAAGGCTCACAAAGGAAAGCTGCAGCATGCATTATGCATCTCTGCACCCGAGATGGCTAACACAGGTATGCTTCAAATAATTCAAGGGTTAAACCAGAGGTAACCTAAGTATACCTTATGCAAACTACTAAGGTAGTTACCGTAACTCTAGTCTTCAACTTGGTAACTTTTCTTCAGAAAAATCTTTGTTGGTACACAGACGTTTAGAGGCTGGTTTTGCTGAAAGAAGGTCAGAAAAAGTAAGTTATTTGATGTACAGTAAACAGATAACTAAACCACAAGCCATGTAACACTTAAGGGATTTAACAGGAAGAGAGGAGAGTTAAAATCAGGATTAACAGTCACAAATGAAAACTGTTACAGCAATAATGAGGGATCTTTAGTAAATACCAAAAAGGACTTTCAGAAAACCTGTACTGAGCTACATTTTGACCTACGTCTCAGTGCTACCCAACAGCGTAAAAATGGCATTTTTGGCATTACATTATCAAAACCTCCTTTCCTCCAGTGCATGGAACTGCAGATGGAAAGCCTCGCCCCTTGCCATATAGTGCAAAGCCCAAGATCACTGAAACCAACTACCTTCTACAAGTACTTCAAGAAATGACTAATTATGAAAAAAAAAATACAATCAAAAGATCTCTAAGGATATCCATTTCTCAATTAAATTGTACAGAACCGGATTCTGCTGATGTAAGGACTCCAGACCTAAACTGAGTCCACTCAAGCATAAGGGACTGGTCAGAACTGGGACCAGTCACTTGGAAGTACGCCATTCTGTCATGAAGCTCCATGTCTTAAGTATTTAGCTAACAGAAATGTGTGCTTGACGTTAGATACCCCATCCTCCCCCAGTAATCAATCTAAGGCATAAAGGTCTGGTTTATGGCCTGTGGGATGATTCTATCCAGTCCACCATTTTTTTCTGTGGAGGCTCATGCTGGGATCAGAGGAGCAGACTGCTGTTACTGAGAGCACATGAAGTCCTGCAGCTGCTGCACACGTGCAGGCGCTCAGTCCTGCTGGCTACCTCGGTGCTCACAACCAAATACAGAATCGCTGTCACACGGCTGAAGTGGCCCACAGGGCTGACAAGGTGGGACCAGCATGAGACAGCAAAAGGTGTAGTCTGAAAACCAAGTACCAGGTAAGAGGCTTGTCCTTACCTTCATCAGGGCAGGGTCTCTTGTACAGCACATCCACTGGAATCTGGAAACTGATGCACAGCATCTCCTTGTTTGGTGCAACGTTTCTAACCAGGTAAGTAGAACAACGTCCATCTAAGGAGGTTCCCAGCGAAGCTTCAGCTCGTTCTTGAATATCTTTGGCGGGGTCATCATGTTTGGAGAAACCATAGCAGTGCACCATGGGAAGGCCAGCACTGCTGCATGGCTCTCCGACTAAGAGATGCCTGAAAACATCTAGAAATTCAATAGCCAAAGCTGGTAAATTCATGACTATATGAAAAGAGGTTTTCTGTTCTTCTTTCAGAAGTGGGAGCTCTTTACTTAGTTCTTCTCTTACTGGCCCCAGGAGGAAGTCCCTGCCATCCATGTTGAATGCTTTTATTTTATTGTCTACTTTGTTTAGTTTGCAGTTGTGCAGCAGCCAGCTGTAGGATTCAGGATTGAGATCATTTGCAAATACATGGCACTTTTTCTTTGCTGCTGGAATAGCAAAAGGTCCAATCCCAGCAAAGACATCGAAAAGGACATCACCAGGCTTTAAAAGGTCAACGATACGGCCATGTTCTGTGGAAAGACGTGGGTTCCAGTAGACTTTGGAAAAGTCCAATTCATATGCAATATTATTTTCTTTGACCTGAAAGTCCAAAACATTTGCTTAAGCCTCTGCGTTCAAATTCCAGGCATGTTTAAGCATTATCAGTAATTAAGACAGCTAAAAAACAAGGTGCTTTATCAAGAAGTAATGCATACATTGACATTTGTCCCATTAGTAGTACACATGAATCTTGTATAAACAGATCTACTCATCAGAAATAGCCATAAGGAATGTTCCAACTGTCAATCCAGATGGCTGGCTTATGCACGTCTCAATCACCAGGTGGAAATAAACCAGCAACTTAAAATGACCATAAAAAAAAAAATAATATCTGAGGCTTTTCAAGAGCTTTGTGGCTAGCTGACAACTCCTTTATTGAAAGCAGACCTTGGGAAGATGCCTCAAGCCCTCCTTAGCAGAGTCCACATAGTAAATAAGCGTCTGAGAATGATAGAGCACAAGAATGGCAACAGTCAGCCAAATTCAAAGCCACTGGGAGCCAATTCTGCAGTTTGAAAAAATACTGTATTGTATCTGTCAAGGTGACAGAGTCTGGAAACTGATCCAAATCCAAACTTTGGGATGACTACTATCTTAAGAACAGACCTAAAAAGAAACAGTATTTATTCAGATGAGAGTGGAATGCAAGATAATACTCACTTTGCACCACCACACTTGAATTGTGTGACTCCAAAGTAAAGCACCTTTGGACCCAAATCGCTGCATCATTTGCTTTGCCAGCAAGAAACATACTGAAGTGTATCTGCACTCCTCAGTGTGCAGCTCAGTGGTATGCTAGATGTATGCTTAATGAGCTATTACCATCTGCGTAATATTTGATTATCGCTTCTGCCTTGACAATTCAAATGCCTTCTCCATGCATGTACAGGAAGTTCTACCAAGCTATTCAACTTTTTTATTTGGTAGTCTAATGTTTTCTCTTCTAAAACTGCTAACAGGAAAAATATTTTTTGGTCAAACCAGTGGCCAAGTTTCCAGCTAAAGACAAGAAACCCTACGCGAAGAATACTTGGCAGTTACACAGTGCTTTACACCTGAAAGATGTCAAAACAGAGGAGAGAAGGTTTGTCTTGCTGCTGACAGAAAGGAAAAAGGCATAGGCAAAATCTTGCCTAAATTGCAAAGCCAGCGAGATTTAAAAACACAGTCTTATGTTTTCAATCAGCCACTGTACAAGGCTTGGTGAAATTAAGAAACAGCACTTTCTTAGATCAAATCCACTAAATATTTTGGCTTTAGAGTGAGAAACACCCCTCACTACAAGTTTGTAATTAGTATCTCTATAAGAAACCTTTGCTTCAGCTGCTTTTACATATCATTAAAATCTAGGCCATAAACTTCAAAGAATATGTATCTTCATGATCCCTATGGTCGTGAGTTTGCTCTTGGCAGACCAGGACAAATGAGCGTCGAAGTAACTACCAACTCTTACACTCTAAAAGGGGTGTCAGGAAGGGCACTGTGTAAAGGAATGGTCTTAATAGCATCTCTTCATTACATATTTCCAGTAGATGCCTTTGGGTTTTAACATATTAAATTCAAAATAGCAGGGGAAAAACACCTGTACCTTGGTTACCAAGTTGCTCTCTCCAGCGAGCACTTCCATTTGAAAATTTCTGTATGTGCTGTCAATAATATTGGTTTTATTCACGACACAGGTGATTCCCGGATTCTTGTCAATTATAACCTGGCCTGAAAGAGAGGGCAAAAGATATTCCAGTTAAGGGACTACAACCTCTTAATGTTCTACAAGAGATACAAACGCTGCTGTTTGCAGTTAAATTAACAAAAGTAAGCATTAGAACAACCTCCCTCTAATGATTCAGAGTTGCAGATGTGACATCTTTCTAAGGCACATACCTTACACTGACCCAATGCTCACTCAGGTGAGACCACAATTACTGTAAGAAGAGAGAACTGTGCCTTCTGTGCACAGTTACAGCAGCAGCACAAGGCTATTTAAAGTTGAAATATAAAGCAACGAAAAGTGCTCAAAAGTTTTCTTTGTACAATAGTTTACTGGTAGAATAATTGCTAAAGTATCTTTTTAGCAATATACAAAATATACAAATTCCTTTTTTGAGAAGAGTTGTTTTACCTACCAATCAACCATCTGTACGGTAGCTGATGCTCTCTAAGATTCAAATGAGCTATGTGACCAACACGGCTAAATCCAGAGGTGACTTCTTGACCTTCAGGAAGGACGGCTCGTAGGATCTCCTCTGACTTGAAATTATCATAAGTCAGCTCCAAGTTATACTTGGACACCTCAGGACAAACATTAAGCTGTTTTAATACCTCTTGCTCTGATTCTCCCAATGAGAATTCTGGTATTTTATGAGGATCCAGAATAACAAGTCTACTGTCCTCATCTTCTGGATCCTCAACCACACGCTTTAGACCAGGACGCTGTAGTACTGTATGTTTCAGGGACTTTAGCAAAGTATTTACAGTTTCTTTCTTGACTTTAAGAACGGGAACAACAACTGTCCTTTTAAAAGCTTCTCTGTTGAGTAGTGTCATCCCACGCACTTCAGGATGCGGCAAATACAGTTCTAGATTAGCTTTATCCTCCACAGTTTCAGGCATTGTAAAAAACCTATTTTTTTTAACTACTACAAAGCACCCAGGTATTCTGCCAGAATATTGCGCCAATAGTATCCAAACTGCTGGAAATGATGTATTTGATGCAGCTGTCCTAAAATGATTAGTTTTCAGTAGTCTGGCAGAGTATCCAAATCTCCATAAAGTCCTAGAAGAGAAATTATTCATTTTATAGACATTATGTAATCATTCCATTAAAAAGGCTGCAAATCACACAGATTTGCTGTTCTCTTAAACTAGAATTTCCATCTGTACCAAACAATCCACAATAGTTTAGTAAAAGCTCTTTATTATGAATTATATACTACAAATTTCTGTCCTTTTGCAAATGTATTTTTAGACTTAAACATTAACTAACTTTAAACAGTGAGATAATCCCACCCTGCCAAAATACAATGACCTCTCTTCTAATAAACGTGATATTAATCCCACTAAGCCAAATGGAAAAATTTCTACTGTCTTGATCTGCCTGTTGGATCCCTTCTGTCTGATAAAATTCATTACCAAGCAGTGGTTGCTAGAAAACATTTATTAGCAATAGTGGTCATAATCACTCTTCAGCAATTTCTACCTCCTATGCCCCAGTGGGAAGGGGTTACACACTCCATAGTGTCCTTGCTCCATGAGCTGCATGCCAGAAAGACCATGAATTAAATGCTGAATTCCCCTAAAAGCACAGGGAAGCATTAGTAACGTCTGTTCAAGTGACTGAACCCCTCTCCACAGTTCACTCGCAGGATGGAGACTTGAAAAGTAGCTTTACGCTTCTCGAAACAGTTTCCTCCACTACAGCCAGTCCAAAGGGGCCCAACTTTTCTGATTCTGCATCGGCTGCTCCTAGGCAGGAACCAATGATTTAGATAATGTGTGAGGCTGACATTTCTCCTGACTTCTTGGGAAGTTTGTTTTAAGACTAGCAGTTGATAGGAGAGATGCAAACTAGCTCTGAAAGGAAACTGGTTCCCTTGCCTGTCTCAGGCCATCTACGCCCCAACTACAGGCCACCACCCTCCTTCAGGGTAACAAGCCATGCCGTCTCTTCTTCAAAAACAGAGCTGCGCCCAACCCTTAGCAAAGCTGGCCCCGCTCCCATCCTCCCTCCCCCACAGACCCCAGCTCCTTGCTGGGACTCCCTACATCTCCAAGCCAGCTCATTTCCCTACGCCAAGCTTTTGGCAAAGCACACCTCCTTTCCCTGTTGACTCAAAAATAAACATTACATTTGCCACGTCTGCTACAGAGGAGAAAGACTTCATCCAGAGGCCAGAGCATCCCAATGTTTTTCTTAGGCATTCCCGTTCTCCCTAGCTGGAAACTGCTGGCCTAGTTTGCACGGGCTTCTCGGTATTAGTCAAGCCCGCAAGATAAAAGCCCCCACGCTGGGCCTGGTTGGAGATCACTGCAGCCACCCTGTCGCAAGAGGACTAACATCTTCCCAACGCCGCCTCTGGAAAGACCCGCCTTCCCTCCCCCCACCCGCCGTAACCAAGGTCCCGCCAAGATCTCCATCTGCCCCGTTCGTCCCTCAGAGTAACCCGAGGCGAGCCGGGGGCGCGGGGTGCTGCCGGAGGGCTGCTACCCGCTCCGCCCGGCCCCAGCTCTATGAGCAACACCGGGCGGGTCGGAGAGGCGCCGGCCAGGCCTCACCCGGGGAAGGACCCTCGCCAGTGTTATAAGTTGATCTCACAAATTGAGGAGAGACAGAGCCAATTAAAATTTGAAATATTTATTTAGCAAGCGGCAGCAAGCAAAACAGCGCTGGGCGGCCCGGGAGTCCCACTCCACCGACGGCGCGCGCTTTACCCCCTCCAGAGTCCTCTTCTTATAGTCCGTGGCTTTTGCTGGTTTCTTCTGCAGTCTCTAGGGGGTCTTTCCTGGCCTTCCGGTAGGTCATTTACATACCTTTACAACCCTTATCTCTTATCCGGCAATCAAGGCCAGTACTTAGCGGGACATTGCGGTTACACAGTCTTCCGGCTATACTAGTTTACAGCGATTAG
>VFFE01007670.1:1928532-1949688 GCA_008921705.1 Burhinus oedicnemus | reverse complement strand
GGAGGGGGGGACACCTCGGGCTCAAAGGTTGGGCGGATCGGTGCAGCGAGGCGGAGGGGGGAGGCGGAGGGTAGACGGGGCCCTGCAGGAAGGGCTCCCGGGGGGTGACGCCTGGTGAGGGCGGCGGGAAGGGCCGGGCAGGGGAGCGGGAGCACCGGGCAGCTCCCGGTGTTTAGCCCTGCGAAGCTAAACATCTGGTCCCAGCGGTTCTTCTGCTCCGTGCCATGCTTTGGCTGCACAGCTCTCGGGAGTGCTGCCGGCTCTGCCCCTCGCTCCTGTTGGGAGGACGCAGGGATAGGCTGCTCTGCGGCAGAAACCGCGCTGCGCTCTAGTATCACCGTACTCGAAGGCTGTGGACATCTTGAGATCCTTATGGGACAGCATATGTGCACGAGGGTTTGCGTGGTCTTAGAATGCGAAAAGAGATTTTCTGATTTACATTAGGGTAGGAAAAGTTGACTGGCTCACTCTCCCTTAAATTTCCCCCCGGTGAAAGACAAAAACACCTCTCTCGCTAATTGTACTTTGTTCTGCCCTTTTCACAGAATCCTCCAAATCATGGTTCTTCCTTTGGTTTCTCAGTATTTAATTTAATGAATGCGATCATGGGAAGTGGAATACTTGGCTTGTCGTATGCTATGGCCAACACAGGGATCATGGGGTTTAGGTAAGTTTTTGGTTTTTACATACGCTTATTTTTAAACTCAGCTTGTAGTTTTAAATGGAACAAAACTTGATTACTAAGACTCCTGTGCAAAACCTGAGGAAGAAGTAAAAAGCTTGTGCTTTTCAGCATTACTGAATAACATCTTCCCTCTTTGGTTTAGTCATTCAGATCTGGCCTAACATAAATACTGCCCAGACATTGCATTAAATTGCCACATGGTGGCAATTTCTTGGCCATTACTCCTAATAGATTAATATTTACATTTCAAAGCTGCTGTCTCCTTTAGTTGTAGAAATGGGCCTTTTGGAGTAGGATGGCTGTGTATCTGAAAAACATGAATCAGCTTGTGCTTTTGTTTGCACTTCTGCTCGTTGTACATACTAACCTATGGATAACAGGGCCAAAGTCACCAGAATTGTCGTGTTTACCATTTTCTAAGTATTAGATTCACATCATTAGAAGATACGTACTTGTTTGTGTATATGTATACACACAAATGCCTATGTTTGTCCTCTTTGTAATTTGTCAGGCCTTTACTCTGTATACTGTGTGATAAGTTTTGGTGAACGATGTAAGAAGCAGTGGAACTCAGCAAGTATTGGGAAGGTCAGAGGCCATATGACCCATAGTCAGCAGATACAAGCCATAAAATGAGGAAATCTTGTCTTGTGGTAGCTTAATTCTTGCAAAAGTAGCATTCTTAAAGATAGACAGTGCGTTGTGCTGTGAAAGTACTTTAATTGTGAATATTTTGGTTTTTTTAGTATCTTGCTGCTGATTGTTGCTAGCCTTGCTTCTTACTCTGTATTTCTTCTGCTCAGTATGTGCACTCAAACTGGTAAGTAAAAACAATTTATCTAACTGTGATCTCTGAAATACTTCCTCTCCTATATCACAAAGACGTGACTTACTATAATTATTATAATTAACAGCATGTTAACAGATAGCTGTGTCTGATTCACTGGTGTTGAAATATTTAATGTTTTTAATGATTACTATTTGCCATTTAAAGATACGATTTTGAAACTTCCTATAAAAAGCCAGTGCCAAACTGACTGGTTTCTAGATTTTCAGTTTTAATTTTTTCAAAATGCCTCTCTCATCTTTCCAAAAAGATAGATCCTGTGTTTCTGCAGCAAAATTATTTTCGTGCTGGCTGAACTGTGCTACTTCAGTGTGTGCGGTTGCTTCCAGTGAAGGCTTAAGAGCAATAAAATAGCAGACTTTCATTCTGCTACTTGTAATATATATTTTGATTATGGTTTGAAATGGATACTTTTCAGGTTTTGTAATCATATTGGATTATCATTATTCTCATGGCACTTTACAGATGCAGGGGTTTGCAGCATTTTTGATACTGAATGAGAAGTCACATTGCAGTCCTTAGAAATTACACTGCTTTGAGAATGTTCAGACAGTTCTAATATCTGTAGTCTAATCTGCCAGTGTTTTAATTCTTGCTGTTTTTAATTGTTACTGAAACAACTGGCTGGTTCCTTGAGTTCTTGCAAACATCATGTTATAGCGGGAACTCTCCATCTCTTTCAGTCACCTGGTTACTCTTTCCCTGTCATCTGTTTTCTTCTCTTTTCAAAGGTGGTGGGAGAAAGCTTCTGTTTCTTTCCTTATTGGCTTTGTTTTCTATAGCTACCTTTGGTCTCTCAGATGATTGCTTCCTGATTCTTCTTAGATCTGATGCTCCTGTCTTCACCTGTTGAGTGATCTTCTTCATACATCCTTAAAAAAAATATTCTTCAGAGGTAGGGTTACTTTTATGGTTGCTATTGTTGGCTGCTTGATGATTTGGGACTAAGTCTTTGGTAATTTTTTTCTCCTATTGGAGCTCTGCTTATTAGAAAGGAATCGGAACCTGAAATAAGTAGCTAGAAAGATACATAAGAACCAAAAAAAGGGGGAACTTGAGGTAATTTTTTATGATCTTTGTTTACCTTTTATTTGAGGCTGAAAAGTTCTGTATTAAATAGGCACCAAGTGGTGGTGGTGTCTGGTAAAATAATAGAGATCCTTGAAAAATAATTTCTGGTGAGAGGGGAAAACTAAGGATTTAAGCTTTTTGAAGTAAGAGAAGTTTCAATGTTACAAACTTAGAGACTTCGTATGCAAGAACGGTTTAACTCCTCAGTTATTGTCCAAAGGCAGCATTCCACACCAAGAAAGCATTTTTTAAATACACACAACTGAAAGCAAGGAATACCTCTGAAATGACAGGATGAAGTATTTCTCTTGTCTAAAACTAGCACTTTACACTTCATAATTAGTTATCACCTAATGTTGACAAGTAATACTAGCACCAGAACTATGTCCAGATAAGTCTGCTGGATTTACAGCCTTCTGTGTTTTGAATTTTTAATTTTTTTTTTAAAATAAGTTTTCTCTCAGATTATATTTACTATAATTCCTGTAAACTATTGAAGTAATGTAACGTTAGATAGCATTCTGAGTTTTTCCTTGGAACATTGTCTTTAAAAAGTGAGAAATATGACCTGTTGTGCCTTGACAAGGTAAAATCTGTATACATGTTTGCTTCCAAAGTAGATAATTGAACATTTTTCTTTATAAAACCTACATGCCTTTGTGAACAATGTTACAGTATTAAGCTTAATCCATAGCAAGGAATTGGAAAGACATTTTAGTAGTTTTATATTAAAAAATGGGCTAGAAAAATTTAAAGGGTGGAGAAGAAAAACCTTTGAAAGTGTTTGTAAACTATTCATTCAGGTATTAAAATCATAAAAGTAGTCCTAGGAAAGAGCTGACCTATAAAATACCTTCTGAAAAGAAAGCTTTAATTTTAATTCCATTTTAAACAGAGACCAGGATTTATTAAGCACAGGCATTTTAGTTGTAGTTTAAAAATAAAGAAGTGTCTTCAATTTGGTCTGGACTCTGACAAAATCCAACTATTTGTGTAGACCAAAAGGCTTAGCAAAAAAAATATTCCCAGGTGTCAAGTGTTGATTTGGATTAGTTGAGTCAATGTTTTCTCCCAGTGTTAACTCAGTATGACCTACGTTGTTTTGGGGTTTGGGCTGACAAAGGCTAAGCTTACGCTGTAAAGCAGAGGAATTGAGAATTTAAGTGGGATGTACTTTGAAGTTTCGTGGCTTTTTTTTCTTGTCATTTTGTGAGTTAGTCATGAGTATTGCTTGTACTTTACTTGCCAATTTCACTTTTTGGCAATTCACATTTGGCTAATTTCCATTTAGTGTTAATAATATAATAGAAATCAAGCCAATCGGGCAGAACTTGTCTATCTCTATATCAGTTGTGCTTAATATTTTGTTCCATATATTCTTGAAATTACAGAATTAATGTGATGAAGTATTAGGGCTTCCCAGTGTTCACAGGACTAAACTGATTACAGAAGCAGCATTACTATAGAAAAATACTCCGAAGTTTCATATTGCTGTTTTGGAATTCTGTGGAAAATTTTGTTCTCTTTGTTGGTAACTCCTCATACATGTGTGCTGTGTATTTGTTCCCATGTGGTAAAAGCAACTGTCTCCTAAATATGTTTAACATTTTACTGATTTTTTTTTTTTTAATGCCATTGGAGATGGCCTTCTAAAATGCTAAATTTTTTTTCTTGTGATCAACAATTTTATAAATAGAAATCTAAGAAAAATACAGAGTAAACTCTAGTAAGATGTACTTCTTGTTTAATTATATCTGTGTATGACTAGTATCAGTGTAACAGCTGATGTAAGATATTAGTCCAAGTTTATGCTGAGAGCAGACTCTGGCTCATTTAAATTTGTCATTTCATTTATTTTGTCATAGCATATTGGTGTCAGTAGCAAAGCAGAATGTGAAATACCGCTCTTGAGAAAATCATATGAGAAAATTAATGAAGTTTTGGTGGGGGTTTTTTTTTGTTTTGTTTTGTTTTTTTTCCTCTGGAGCATTGATCTGATTGTGTGCAGAACTTGAGTGGAATAAAAATGCTTAAGCTTGGGCAGTTGGCAGTCTGAGGCTCCAGTCCTATCATCTGATCTCTGTGAACCACCTGTGTCTCCTGTGTCTTGTTTCATGTACTTCAGTGGGATTTCACTCAGGTGTGAATGTCTGCCCCCAGCAGCTCAAGTCGCAGGGCTGGGCCCTAAATTAAGATGTGACAGGAGTAGAAGCAGTAGTGTACCAAGCAGAACCAAGGAAGAGAAACCAAGTGTTTTGACAATAAAATTATGTGGTTTTGAGATTAATTTTATCCTTTGAGGCATTTACAACTGCGGACCGTTTTATTATATACCAAGAAAGTGAGTGGTATTTCTCAGAAAACTTTCATCTTCTTGATATTGCTTGAGTTTCTAATAACAAAATACAGAGCAACAATGAAAGACTTTAATATGACTTCCTTCTTTCTGAGAAGGGATTGGTTTGAGTTACCGGCAGTGTTAGAAGTGAGATTCAGCTAAAACTCAACAAAAGCATACAGGAAGCCACAGGCTATTTTAATGTGATTATGTAAGTCAGGTGCAGGTAAGGGCAGGATTTTTATTTTGTTTTTTTAATAATAGATTTCAACCAAGAAAGGTGTTTACCTTCAGCTCTCTTGAAAATAAACAGTGCCGAGTTTTTTAAAAGCTGGCAAGATGGCAATTGATGTTTATATTCGTAGAAAGATGAAAATAGATCCTCTGTTGTTGTCTTTGTTTAAAAAAAAGTGTACCCTTTTAACAAATAAAATATGGGAATATCTTATATCTAATTGTTGAGGCTAGTTTCAGAATTCTTCACCTATAGTATTACTTGCAAAAATCTTTGGGAGAAGGCAATTTGCCATTAATGTGTTATTATTTTTTACATATTACTTTTTTAATATTAAATTGAGTTTCTGGAGAGTCTCTGAATGGTTGAGCATATAGCTGTATTTTGTAACAGGAGTACAGGTGTATATAAAAGCTATCTTCTAAATAAAAAATACTATAAAATATGCTTTTAATTCTGTCCTGAATTATGTTCATTTAAAAAGGGGAAAAATGCGAAGCTAAAGCTTTCAAGTGATTTTCAAATTAGAAATACTTCAGCTTCTGTTTTCCTTACTAACAGCTGTCACTTCTTATGAAGACCTTGGCCTGTTTGCATTTGGATCAACTGGAAAGGTGAGTATTTATATTTACCTGTCTGTTTTTCTTCTTGGTCTCATGCTTCTGATATACAACTGTTCTTTCCCTAGCAAAAAGATAGAAAACAAATAAGTACTAAAATTACTGTGTCCTAGTGTACTGAAAAATCCGTTGCATCCTGAAGCTTTTTGCTATGTTTCAGTTAGTGTGTCTGGTCTTTGGAAGCCCAGACTTTAGTTAACTGTAAAACAGACATTGCTTAAATGCAAGATTTTGCACTACTTTCCTGTCAGTGTGTTCATTTTTTAGTTTTATGTACAAATATGTGCTCACTGGCATTGTTGTCAAGTTGGGTCAGCAATCTGTTTCAGGTTTGTTACAGTCCCATCATAACTCTGCTGTAAACTGTTGCGAGACAGGTAAGTGATTTACTATCGATGTTCTAGCATTTAATAGAGATCTAAGATAAGTGCCTTTCGTGTAGTTTCCACAACAGGAACGAATAATTAATCCATGTTATTTTTTTTTTCCTTTTGTTTAATGAACTCTTCAGATGAAGGTTTCTTACTTGTTGTTTTATCTCATGATTAAAGAAACCCAAACAAATCCCACCAGCAAACTAACTGTTTTTGGTGTAAGAGTAATCAATATGTAAGCCATGCCTTTGTAGTAGTGTGTACTGAATCTGTTTTTCCTGATAGACAATGTTGTCCAGTAATACTGCGTGCACAGGAAATACTAGTTGTGAATACTGCACATAATACGACTTCTAGCTCTGTGTTTCAGTTATGTGATACTAAAAGCAGATTTTACCACACAGAAGTGCAATTTTAATGGTTTACTGAAACAATGTAAATTTTTTTTTTTAAATGAGTTCTACTTAGCAGACTAAAGTCTGATTTCTTCTGTTTTAATGTAACTGAGAATTAAATCTGAGCTATTAGGTGTTTGTAAGACTTCCATTAGCATTAATAAGCAGATATGAGTGTAGTCTGTGAGGATCAATGTTTATCGATCAACGTTAAGATGTGATCAACCTCAAGGGATAATAAACCTTGATATTAGCAAGGTATGAAATAAAATTATTTTTTATAGGAATTGTTCTGTACACATTAACCACAAGTCATTAGAAGCAGAAGTCATAGAAATGTAGCGTTTAAGGAGACTTTAAAATGTGACTAACCCTGCCTTTGGTCTGAAGCAGGGCTAAACATATGTAAACTGTTCTTGGCAGATGTTTTTCTAATCTGTTATTTAAAAGCTTAAATGAAGGAGATTTCACAGCTTCACTATGTAGTCAACATCAGTAATTTTTTTTTAAACTCTCTAATATATTTTTTCATAATTTTTGGTTTAAATAATTTGTGCTAAAAATCATCTGGTCTTTTATTTTCAGCGTGCATGGAGAGCACTGGAATATTTCTGGGTGCGGAAGCTGTTGTTTTGATAAAATAATTAACCAAAGTTCACCAAGCTTTCCTTATGAACTAATGTTTTCTGGAACACTTATCTTTCTCTCTTGAAGTATCTTTGGTATTTATACACCTTTCTTAAACCTTGTCCACAAAATGGAACACAGTAAGCTGGCTGAGAACTTGACGGTGCAAGAAATATAATTATTACCTGTATTTTAGATAGAACATAGCTGGTACTACATCTCCAAACAAGATTTGCTGTTTCTGTGGGTGCTTCATGCTCCTGATTGTGTTATCTCAAACTATTTTCTCTATTTGCAACCTAATAACTCTAAGTCGTATATTTGAGGTCTGCTTCCTGAATTAATTGTTTTTAAATGATCTTGTTGATTTTTAGACTTTTCTAGTTTACCACAACTATTATGGATTCAAATCCTCTCTCTGAGCTCTCCTCACTGTAGTCAGGTGCAGGTGGCTTTTTTTTTTTTCTTTAAAGTAGTACTTACTCTTCTGTCACCCAAGTCATTAACTAATGATACAGACAGACTGCTGTAGGACATTGCTTGAACTGGCATCTTAGGTTGGCAGTAAACTACTGGTTAACTGCTCTTGAAGTAGAGCAGTTAATCAACCTTATGGTGATTTCCTGTCAAAAATATTTCTCTGAGATTTACAAGAATGGAGATTTTCTGCTATTGGAAGATTGCTGATTCTCCCTTTCCAAAAGCATGAAGTATTTGTTTCCATCTGTGGCAAATTCCAAGATACTGTACGTTTTGGGGTTGGTTGTGTTTTGTTTTTTTTTTCCCTCCTTCCCTTGGTGGCTTTTGAACTTTGAATTTGTTTAAAATCTGACATGATTTTCTAGCTGATTAATTGAAAAAATGGCAACTCTGCTTTCAGATTTTATGCAAAAGTACAAATTCATTTTTCTTCTCATAACTGTGGCTTCAAAGTTGACTTAGTGGTAGCATTCATGTAGGAAGGTCCTGCTACGTCAAGAGCAGCAGTGGGTAAAAAGAAAAACTGTACTAGATGATCGTCCTATTTTAGAACTGAACTGAAAAGAAAACACTGGGAAGACTTCAGACACTTTTAGGGTTTTTTTCAGTTGGAAGTTAATTCTTTGGATTCAGACAAATATTTTAATAGCCTGTGATCATTTCTACTTCCATATCAGTCCAGTATGAATAATCACAAATGCTAAAGAAAAGTCTGTCTAGTGTACAAGTTTAAAAGAATAATGACATTCATGACAGTAAAAATACTCAGGTTTTTGGAGTGAGGAAGTAGCTTGCACAAATCTCTGCTGTCTGATTTATCTTTTCAGAGGTGAATGATTGTTTTCATTTGTACTCGCCTGATGTCAATTAGAATGCATTTCCATGTTGTCAGTGATTTAAAAACCTCATCTTCTGCAGAACAGGCTTCACTCTTGTTTTGTAATCTCAGAATGAAAATGCAGTATTTTCAAGGGGATTTTTTGCTTTTTATATTCATTTTAGATTGCGTTGGTTTCCATGTGTTAAACTCTTCAGTAAAGAGAAGATGCCTTTCCTTTCAGTACTAGTTATCACTTCTACATCTGGTCAGTTTAAGATCATACATATGTGTTTTATGACTGCGATAGACATACAATTTTAGTTATCCTTAACCTTTCTGAAGAAATCTTTTTTTTTTTTTTTTTTTTTAATAGGTCCTTGTTGCAACTACAATAATTATCCAGAATATGGGAGGTAAGAAGCTTCATATGCTTAATATTAACTGAGTGGAGCATAAGCTGTGCAGTGCACATAGCTCCACGAACACCAAAGGCAATAATTAAATTAAAGTGTTCTTAAGAGACTGATTAAAAAGACAGAAAACTATAAAAAAGGGCTTATGTGATCATGGTAAGTGGAAGTGCTGTAGTCGTGGGGTAGATGCGGGGGAACTTAAGGGGGTTGGATTGTATGCCTGCTACTGCATCACAGGATGTGGAGCACATCCATTATAGCTGGCATTGCTAATTGGAAGGGGCTGAGGAAGCATAATCTCTCTGCTGTTCTGTACATTTGCATCTGGTAGCTACATTTTATCATATCATGTGTTTTGGTTTTTGCTGTTGGAACTTGCTTATGAATTTTAGTGATTTGTGTAACAACTGAATGTTTACTTAGCCATGGAGTTTCATGTGTTCTTTATTCATGTTAGCTTTTTTTTTCTTGTTAGTTCAATACCTTGGGTTTTTTTAGGGAGGGTTGTTTAGTTTGCTAGTTTTCATCGTGTGATCTGATAATCTATGTTGTCATATGCTAGGCTGTCCAGTTACATTATTCTTATTTTGTCTTCCTTGGTGCATGATGTAATAAAATAACACTAGTTATCTTTGTATTAAAAAAATCGCCTAAGCATTTAAACTCTTGCTCAGGTATGTTCACGTACTTAAAAATTACAAAGTAGCAGTGCCCTTAGAAATTAATCTTCTGAAAGTAGACAGTGTTTAACAGAACAATTTTAATTTTTTTTGGCTGTAAATGTTTTGGATACTTTCTTTTAGATGAGGGAATTATGTGAAAGCTCCCTCCTCTCCATCCCCTGCCCCCAAGAAGATACACAGGTTCACATACACTGGCAGAAGGAAACAGCATTCCAGCACTGTTCTTCTTTCCTTTAGGATTACCTGTCAAGTCCAGACAATTCAGTGATTGCTGGTTTTTGTCACTATGTAGAGACGTAGAACTAGACCGAGTAACAGATTTTATGATAAAATTGGAATCTTTTCTTATACTAAAAGCTCCAGTAATAAAAACTGCCTCATTGAAATGGCTATAAAAACTCAAGCATTAATTTCAGGTGGGAGTGAACACATTAATTCCAAGATTAAGGATCACTTACTCATGCAGGTTTTAGAGGATGTTCTGTATCAATGAACAAACTTTTAAATTTCCTTTTCCATTTGAGTGGACCTCTAAATAAACAGTACTAGAGAAGAAGGGATACACAGTACAGGTTCTGGAGATTCTGGGATCATGTACAAGACTCTGTGGTCAAAGGAAATATGACTCTAATTTCTTCCTTGTAGCAGTTCATAACATTCTCTGTGTCATTTTTGATAAAATTCATTTTAGTAACTCTACAGCACCAAACTATTGCATGCTGGATGTTACCAAACTATTTATTCCATCTTCTGCTGTGGCCTTCTCTGCCAACAGGTAAGGCCTGGTTTGCCAACCAGTGGTTTTCTGTTTAACTAGTTAAAAAGTAGGCTTTTGCAAGTTGAAACTCTTCTTTCAAATATTTTTAGTGACCTCATTTTGATGGAAGCTTTCAAAACTCTGTTTTGGTTCTTCTGGTTTCAAGGCCAATATCTTTCATGTAGGAGAATGGTAGTAATTCATGCATCCAGTATGTTCGTTTGGAAAGATCACTTAATTTCAAATGCACTGAAAAGAGAAATGTGACTTTTCTTCTCTGAGTCAGTTAGTGTTAGTAGTGCCCAAGCACGCCCTAGTCTGTGAGGAAGGGTGATCTGTGGAAACACGAGTTGCAAGCTGGGCCACCTTGGCACCTTCTCCCATACAGAAGATGTATTGTGCTGTCATTGCAAGGAGCTGTCGCAGCTTCTGTTTAGTATTTAGATTTCTGCTTGGGAACAGAGCTCCCAGCTGCATTATTTCTGTCCTTAACAACTGCCTTTGGCAGAGTCCTGTGATGCTGCATTCCAAGTCAGCAGAGCAGCTCTGTGTCAGGAATCCTCTTTGAAGATGACTATGCTATAGGCTAACAGGCTCTTAAAAAAAAAGAAAAAAACCAACCAACCAACCAAACGAACAAAAAAACCCCAACCCAACAAAACAAAAGAGGAGGGATGAAGAGTTCTCTTCACCTGTCACAGAGCCTTGACTCTTGAAGAAATGCATAGAAAGAAAAGGGTTTTTCTTGTCTTTCTGGTCCTTCTGCAGACTTTAAATGGGAGTGGTGAAATTGTGGAGCGTAGTTTGTCCTGAATGGGAGCCATGCTGGAATTAAACATAAAACTTAGGTTCTGCCCTTAGTGCATTTTGGTAGGTGTTCCCCTCTTTTTGTTTTTCTGTCTGTTTGAAGGAACCAGCAGCACCGTGCCTGTTGGGCAGACATCCAGACTCTGTCAACATCTTTAATTTCAAAGCAAGGCTAAAAATAAAATTGTTTTCTGTTACCCCCTCCATCGTCAGACCTAGGTACATTTCATCATATGGTATCTTATTTCAAAAGTGATTGGAGAGCAGGAGATAATGAACGATGGTTTGTGATTAAAATAAGCAACTTTACTAGGGTTATTGTCACAATCAGCATCTAGTCTGGGCTTTTTTAAATTTGGTCTGATCCCTTCTAAAAATAATTTAAGTGTGGAAGTGATTTACATTCATTTGTGGTGGAGAGAGCTTTTTAGTAATCATTTTAATGTAGTTATGCTTTCCAATTTGTCATCTGCGCTTTTTAAAAGAAAGCTTAAAGTGCAGATTTGAATTTGACATCCTAATTGCATAGACTTCTGGATTTGTGTAGATAGGGGAGTTGATTTTTCTACTAGCAGGATACCCAAAGGAAAAAAAAAAAAATTTTGTAGAGCTACAGGAAGGCACTGATTGGTCAAATCTGGAATTTAAAAGGTTAAAAAAATTTTTTTCAAGTACATTGCTTGGAATTTTAACATCTATCTCTAACATTAGTGCTCAACTTTCCTGCAGATTTTTAATCGTCTCTTGAAACGTTGTGTTATGTTATTCCAAGTAACACAAATCAAATACCAAAATCCAGTTAAATACCAAGGATTAAGTAAGGATGCATCAGGATATTGCATTAACTTTGGCATATCCAAATATAAATTAAAGTCATCTTAAATACTGTGACATAAAGACTTTAAAGAACACACACAAATTCTTAGAGTGATTAAACTTAGAGAATATTTTCCTAACTTTTCTTATATTAATATGTACTTGATCTTGCAATGTAGGTATTTGTCAGTAAAGGGAAACCGGAAGGTTGAATGGGACAGCCAGTGTTACTAACTTTTATATTGTTCTATTTGTCAGTATTTTTGTCCCAATCCAGCAGCCCTTTAATCTAAATAACTAGCGATTAGTTACGTGTGAACAGCCTTGTTCTTGAAAGAGCTAGGTAGTGTGTCTGTGGGGTTGCAGAGTGGACACTAGAGAGGAAACTATCAGATTTCACGCTGCCAGGCTGTTACTTTGTTCATCCACTGCTCAGGAGCCTTCCCTTTCTCCCCAGGTCTAAGTGGGATGATCTTCCAAATTTCCATTTCTTGCCTACCATGCAGAAGAAGACCTTGAAGGATTTCAGGTCTTGTCATGTGCCCTCTAAGATTAGAGAGGGCCCTTGGGGGAGTTGTACGCCTGGAGGTGTAGAAGGAGCGAGGGAGGCTGCTATGGAAAACACTCAGTTACATGGCTTGGCTGGCTCTTTATGTAATCCTTCCCAGGAGCGACTGGAGTTGGACGGAGTCCCCGCTATTGTTTTAATAGCGTTGTGCTTCTAGGAAGTGATGGATGAGGCGCAGTGGGCCAAAGCCGTGGCTTGGCGTCACGCAGCCCTTCCCCCTCTCCTGCCGGGGAACTTCTGCGAGCTTCCTAGATGCTTTCCGAAGGGGGGAAGGAAGACGGGAATTTCTCCTCCTGGAATTGTCCTCTCTGCGGATATGACTGAAAAGGAGGCTAGTCCACAGCCGTGTCCGAGAGAAAATCGGTAGGAATCTTAAAGCATATGTAATGAAGTTAGAGAAGGAATTACTTTAGCAAGGCTGGTGGAAAAATGGAGACAAACACAATAAAGTATTGCACAAGAGCAGCTCTCAGTCTGCTGCCAACACTAACAAATCTTCAGCATTGAGGTCTAGCAGGAAGTATGCGGAGAGTTTTACAGCATACTTCTCTGGGCTGCGGGCTGGTATCAGCTGAAGGTCACTTCTGTAGGGAGATACCACCGGGCCCAGAGGGCCTGGTAGCTCTGATACACAGAAACATAAATTGAATCTGCTGAGAACTCGAGTTTAATTATTTAAAATTTAAGTGCAATGGTAGAACCTGCAGTACAGCTGTGTAGCATAGGTGGTCTGCATGAGGATTTTTTGCAACAGACTTTTATTTTTTCCGATTCCGTTCAGTAGGCTGAGTGAGATACACAGGGAAATTCTCGTGCTGCAGATCAGAATGAGTAAGGAGCCTGTCCTGGCGTGTACCCAAATGATCATTGCAGTCACTCTTTGGAACTAAGCTTTCCAGACAGCTGTCTTAATTTTACAAGGAATCACTTGCTCTCTAGTATAAATGCAGTTTAATTAAGTGTAATTTCTGTAACTGGTGCTCGCGCATTTTGTTTCAATATTCTGCAATTAACATGTCCTCAAAGGTACACGTTTTTCTTCTTTGTAAGAATAAGTAATGAGGAAAAAAGATTGTTCTGTATCCCTGGAGCGCTGTTTTATCCTCGGGTCTGCCTGAATGCTATAGGCAGTAAATAGAAGTTACAGGATTAGTTCCGATGAGAGATTCAGTTCTTTAGCTGGATTTTATGGCCCGTTAATACAGTCAACGTGACGGACGATAAGCAGAAACCCCGCTATGAATGTAACACACGCTAAATACGTATTTACATTTGGGTAGTTCGTATTTTTTCAAGCTGCCCGAAGTAAATCAAGAGGTGTAACCGCTGGAAAAAGCGCACACGTAAATGCCCGGGGGAGCGCGGAGCCGGCGAGGCCGCCCCGCTGCCGCCGCCGCCGCCGGCGGGAGCAGCCGCGCTCCCGCACCACCATCTGCCGGCCTCGCCCGGCCTCGCACGCCCCGGCCGCCTCCCGGGAGAGCTGCCGGGCTGCGGCAGCCTCGGCAACCCCCGGCCTTAGTCCTTCCTTCCCCCTCTCCACCGCCTTTTTTTTTTTGTTTTGTTTTGTTTGTGTGTGTGTGAGGTAAACAATGAAATATTTGACTTAGGAATTTGCTTGGGGAAGGGGGGGGTATATGTGTGTTCTCTGTGTGTCAGCACTTAGAAATGCTGTGCATGTATTAAGAAAACCCAAAACCAAAACTACGTTGTCTTATCAAGTTAATTGGGCATTTTTGTTTTGCAAATTATTTTCTTCCGCCCCGAGTTCATCCATTCTGAAATGTAGTTTTAAAAGTATTTACAAAATTTGCCTCAAATTTAAATGGAGCAAATGTTTTTTGAGAGTGGAGGGGTGAGAATATCCTTCTTTTTATAAGCAAAAGTACAATACAATACAAGTAGAGTACAATACTCTACTTTGAAAAGAAATGAATGGTGCAAATCATGGAAGAATAAAATACAGCTTGTTACATGCTGAGACCTGCATCATTAATAGCTTAAGAAATTACTGAGCTTCCTTTAAGTATGGAAAATCTAATTCTGTTTTCAAACAAACCTGAATGTTTGTTTTCACAGTGCCGTTTGCTTTTGACCTGAAAGCCTAATTATCCTTACTGTTTCAAAGTGAGGATTTCCAGTGCAGAGCTGCCTTAATTAAGGGCAGGTTTGTCAGCTCCTGTACTAATTTAACAATTGATGACCTATGCTCTTGTGTTTTTTGTATTGCAGTGAATGGTTGTTGGAAGGTTTGGTACTGTAAAGAATATTAAGCCTGCCTTAAATAAAAAACTCAACAAAAATCCTAACCTGCAGCTATACTTCAGAATGGAAGATATGATGACCTATTTAGAAAACAATTCAGTTTTATTAGCATAACTGTACAAATGCAATTAAACTAATGAAGTTTTCTCAAAAGAAGTCTGCTGCCCATGTGTTCCCTGTGGAATAAGAAGGACTTTTTAATTTATTTTTTTTAAAGCTTGCTATAGTAATTCAGATAAAAGCTAAATTTAGAAGGAAAGGAAAGCAGGGGAGTGGAAATTCATCAAGATGAGTGCCCATAACGTGAAGACTAGCAAAGAAGTTGACAACCTATTTCTGTTCTCAGAACTTCTCTGTATGAACAACCATCACGTCTCCTTTCACACACCACAGTCTACATCTGTATTTAAAACCAAACAAATGATCCCAACAAATTTTTTTGTTTTTTAAGTTTCCACTAAGAGGAAATATTAAAACAATACATCAAGTAATTGGGAGAGTTCTTAAAGTTAAATATGTGGGGGATTCATTGCAAAATATAAACAAAACAGCATGCTCTTTAGCCCTTACATCATATGGCCTTAAATAGTTGATGGTTTTCAGTGGCATCCATGTATCATTCCTAATCTTTCCACAATTCAAATTACTTACAAGGAGCTCAGTGCAATACTGAAATACTTCCTATCTTGCTATTCCATTGTAATTCTTTGACAGGAAAAATGGGAGCTTGCCCAAAATCCTCTGTAGTTTCACTTTCTTTCTTGAAATCCTTCCCTGCTTTCCTTTTTAACTTTGCCACATTGTTTGGATTAGGACAGAGTAAATTTTAAACAACCTCCATACCAGCAAAGGGAGACACAAGCCTAAAGGGGTTTCTCGCATGCAGTTGCGATGAAAGATGCAGCTTGGTCAGGCTGGAGTGTGTAGTGACCTGTAGTGTTTATTCTGCTATTTCTGTCTTTAAGCCTTTTCAGTATCTTGGGAAAAATAGGGAAATGAACTCTTTAGAGGATGAGAGTTCCAAGCATTTTCATTTATCTTAATTATCTATAGGCATTTGTGAGGAATCTCTTATCTGGCATTCCCCCAGATGAGAATCAAAATTGCTCTTTCTACTTGTCCTGACTCCCAAATCGGCATCCCTCTTTTTTTAAGTAGGAGCTGAAGAGCCAGTGTGGCTGTATTGACAGTGTCTGGTTTTCCCCAGCCCCCTATCTTCTCCTCTGTGAAGTTTGGAGCGCAGGTTGATTCCGTTTTTGCACAGTGCTTAATAACGTGAGACATCTTTATAGCGCTCTAATATGGTCAGCTACAGTGGTAGATGAGGAAAAACTAACCAGAAGAGTTAGATTTATCACCAGCCATTTTCTAAGGAAGGAATAAATTATATGTTTACACATAAGTTTAACGTACGTGTTCTCTTACATCATTGCTGTGGACTTCAGCAATTGATCTTTTTGGGATAGGATAATACGGAAAAGTTACATTTCTTTCTCTGGTAACCAAAAAGCCACTTACACATTTGATTTTAAGATTGAGCTGCCTCAGAAGTGATATTTTGGGGACTATTTTAAAAAACATAACCTTGTCTTCCCTTTTCTCCAGCAACTAATGTTTTTTCAGGTAGGGCACATATGCTCAGTGTTAAACAATATTGTAGCACAGTAAGGACATTCTGAATAATATATACATGGTATGTATATTTATAGGAAGTCACATCTCAGTGGCACTGCAGATTATAATAATGAAGGTGTAAAGCAAGTACTCTATTTTATATTTTACAAGCATCTTTTTTTCTGTCAAAGAGCAAATACCAAGTTTTCAGAACATGGCAAAGTAATATGTATTTTAAGAATGTAATTTCTTGCTGCTTTCAAGACAGTGGTAAGCCTATTGAATAATAAAGTAGCAATATAATTTTGGTTTCTGCAGAGTATTGTTTTATGGCATTTCTGTGGCAAGGCCTATTGAGAAGTTTAAACCTGCCTAAGTTTTCCATCAAGTACCTCTTGATGCATACTGAAAATTATTTAAATATAACATAATATATGCAAATTTATGACCTAAAAATCAGGAAGCGACTATATGAAGGTTGCCCACATAGTTGTAGTTCAGCACTTGTTGCAATCTGCATATTGCTACAGCCTCAAACTATGTCATTGTACACCGTTCGTTCTGCAGGAAACCTGTCTCATTCAGTGCTAAAGGTAGATGTCTCATGTTGCAAAGAGAAGGTGACATGAAGAAAGCAACATTCTTTTTCAGTTTAGGGGATGAGACTGGATCGCAAAAGCAGTAAGTTCTGCTCTCTCATACGACATGCGTGCAAGAGGGGTGAACTCTGAAGGGAATGTTGCTTCTAACATTTGCTGATTTTTTTTTGAATGCACAACTTCTAAAGATGAATGTATGTTTATTGTAATTTTTGTATGTAATAAAAGGTGCCTTAAAAGTTAGCCATTAAAACATTAAAATTCTTTTCAAAATGGCAGAGGAAGTCAGTATCTCAAAGTGGAATAAATCAAAGCACAAGGTATGCTTTTTGTTGCGTTCACTTGTGTCACAGTTTAGCCTTGTGACTGTGTAATCTCTTCCTTCCGTTATACGTTAAGACTGCCAAGAATAGCTGGCGTTTAATTTTTACAATGTAACTTGACATGCCTTTGGTTGTCATGGGCGTCAGGGAAGTTAAGTAAAATTTCTTATTTGGAGCAAAGGATACATGACCTTTTGTCTATCATACTGTATGCACTCAAGTAGGAATCTACTTGAGATAATTTTTTCAACTTGCTATGCTCTTTTTCAAGATGCTTAGCTGTTTCAGCTTTAAAAAACAATGTTCTTTGCTTACTTTGTAGTGTGTTTCAGAGAGTTATACAGTGGTTAGCATCTCTTCTTTCACACTAAGTAAAGCTACAAGGAGCTGTTGCTCTTGAGAATTATGACTGTGTTTGTAAGTGAAGAAAAAGCAGAATTTAACTTTTTAAACTGTATGTAGCATAGGCTTCCCACACAGGTTTATGTGTGAGATTCATCGTCTTATCTAAGCTTCAGGATATAAATAAAATTATTTATTATTTATTTTCTTCATCTTCTAGAACAAACAAGAGAATATGAACTGGGGAAAAAAATTCTCCTATGTGAGATTGTTTCCCATATGCCCAGGGAAAGGAAGAAAGATGCATACAAATGTTTAGCATGTGCAAGTTTCTTGGTGCATGATTGGTTCCCTACTTAGAAGTGGAATTCAGTGAAATAGGACTCCTCTTTTAAAAACAAAGAGTAAGCGCACAACAAAGGATAAGTGATCAAATGATTAGCCAGAGGCTAATAGGAATGCAAGCTAAGAGTGACAGATTGCATATTAGGAGGAAATCTAATCTGGAAATTAATTTGAAGCTTTCTGCAGCTGAGACTGCAAAAGAACTAATCTTGAAATCTTTCTGAAGGACATAAATATCTGAAAATTCTGACTGGCTTGTGTATAAAGTATAATACAAGAAAGAAGGCTAGTGGATAAATAAAGTTGAACTATAATTTAGATAAATTCCCCCCCCCCTTTCAATTTTTTAAAAAATTGTCTTTGCTTAGGGTAAAATAAACTGCCTGTAGCTTAGTGTGAGAAATTGTGTTAATTTCCTTACAAATTCTGGTGATTTAGAAATATACATGCTGTAAGGTTCTCTGTGGTTGAATCTACATTCTGTTGTATGTAAATAGGAGAGTAAAATCAGGACAGCAGATAAATGTCTTACCAGATGCAATCAACAGCTGCATGTCAACAGGGAAATATACTTGAATATTGGAAAAAAACAGAGCTTTTAATTATGAAGAAGTGAATATTTCCTTATTTAGTGACCTACCAAATGGTTTTAATTTAACCTTGCGGTAGGTAGATGTCACTTTGTATTAATAGAATTCGCTTTCTTTATGGAGACCACATTCCCTTTCTTCAGAATTTAAATTAACTGCTGTAGTACAGCACTGTCTGAGTCCACACATTTTTTTAAGGTTCAAAACATTCCTTGAAAAAAAACACCAAAAAACAAACCCCAAACTTATTAAAAAAATCAGCTTATGGAAGTTTTCTGGTTTGCCTTTTTAAAATTTATGTTTTAATTTTAAAGCACTAATAAATAAACCAGGGTAAAATTCTAAAGAATTCATAAATATAGAAGAGTAATACAACAGATGAATTTTTGTCACGCTTTAAATGTAACTAAACTTTTGTTGGCACATTACTAAAATTACTTGCTGTTGAAGGACGGAAATGCGTTTCATGTAGGCTTTGATACTCGTTGAAGCTGTTTGTAAAGCTTGATTTTTCTGAGTAATTTTCTGCTGGTTTTTATTCATATAAATACTTTCTACTTATGTAAAAGAAAAAAGTGACATGAACAGTATGGGAAAGTATCAGGTTAGTATAAGTTGTAATTTAAAAAAAAAACCCTCTTATTTATGCCTTTGATCATTTTAGATAGTAAAGGAGAAAAGTGGTACAGTGAAGTAGCTTTTGGATTTATGTGTATGCATCATTGCTTTCTTCTGAATAGAATTATAAATGCTTAATTTCCAGTCGACGCTCCTGTAAGAGTAACTAACAATTTCTCTTCTGATTCGCAGTTCCTGTATAGTTTTGCACTTTATGTTGTTGTTGGGATCTTCTTGGTGGCGGGTTTAGCATGAGAAGTAGAGATTTGTCACTGATAATCCTCTTACCTCCAAGGGCCAAATCATCCAGTATATAAAGAACCTTTCAAATCCTATTCATGTCTCTAAACTTCTGTCATAGATTTATTTAGTGCAGCAGCAATTGAGCAACAATAAAAAATGAATATTTAAAAAAACTCTATTGTATTGATAGAAACAAATCTTATTATTTACTCTCATTATTAACAATGTCTTGTAAAGAGGAAGGAGAAGTGCTGCAGCCTTGCAGTCTGTCTTTAGGCTGTAGGTCCACATTCCCAGGTAAAAGGTCAGACCTATATTTTATATTGTTTTCCCTTTTAGTCCTTTGGATTATGTTTTCGTTGTTTCAAGACTCACATTGTAACAGTCTCTTTGGAGGCACAAGTTAAGATCAGTACAATACTCAGGGATTTGCAGCTATTTTTAAAGGAAGTATATGAGAAAATAAATTCTTTTTCTGGTGCCATGGTGTCTAATGTATAGCTGAGATGTTCCAATCGTAAGCACTCTGCTTAAGCAATGCTAATTGTTACAAACAGAGATACTGGTATTCCTCTACTAAATCTGTTCTGCTTCTCCTTGCAGCTATGTCATCTTATCTTTTAATTGTTAAGTCTGAACTTCCTGGTGCTGTTGCGGGGTTCTTAAGTGGAGATGAGAGTGGGTAAGGAAAAATGCTTCATACATTCTATATTTGTTTTGAAGAAGAAAGTGATTCGGGACTGCGGGAAGAGGTGGGTACTGATGCTTCCCTCTGATCTCACATGCTAAAAAAAATTAGTTATTTACAGGAGTTCTTGGAATATGAAATGTATTTGGCATGTGCAAGGCTTCTGCAGCACACACACGCAGAGTGTGATTCTTTCCTCATAGCAATTTCCCATCAGACGACCTTAAAGTCAGTAGCAAAACTCCATCTACAGAAGTCTCCCTTCTGTAAAAATTTAAAAGGGGAAGCAGGAGAGGACAGGAGAGAGAGGAGGAGAAACATTTAAACTGCTGTCATGTTATCACTTCACATAGTTCAAAACCACAGTACAAAACCGGCAGACATTTAAATTTAAATATTCTGTTGTCTTGTTCCAGTAATTGGACTTGTCTTGGGAAAAATGCCAGCTTTCCAGACTTGGTTTATAATTCTATAACTTGGCTTCCAGTAAAGGAATTATTCTTCACAATCGAGCTATAAAGCTGTATGTAAAGAATGCGTCCCTTGGATTTCTATCAGAACTGTTGCAAGAAATCTGTGCCTATGCTAAGACAAACATTGCAGTTTCAGCACTGAAATATCTTGAGTTGTTGCAGTGCTGCTGTCATTTCATAACAGCGTATCTTAGATTGTGTTACGGCTGTTTTTCCAGCCTTCTATTTGCAGATGTTTTGAACTCAAAACTTTCTCTGGATTGAAATGTGGTGAAATTGTCTCAAGGCTGTGTGATGCTTCTGTTATTTCGGAATGTTGTGGGTGAATTTTAGGTTTGAAATTAGTTTTTTAAAAGGTAGGTACTTTAGTTCATTTTATATTTTGTCATTTATAACTTTTCTGTTTTATAATGAACGTTTGAGAAATAAAGTGTGGTGGTAATCTTGCTTTCTGTCTTTCTGCCCTCCTGGCCCTTGCAATAGTATGTTTTTAGTAAGGGGCTTTTTTTTTTTTTTTTAAATA
>VFFE01007670.1:1905958-1928512 GCA_008921705.1 Burhinus oedicnemus | reverse complement strand
TTTTTTTTTTTTTTTTTTTTTTTTAAATAGTATGTTTTATGTGTATATGTCTTTTTTAGTCTGCTAGTGTATCTCTTTCAGCTGTGGTAGTCATCAGCTTTTCATCTGGGTGCTATCACCTTCTCCTTCAAGATCATACCTTTAACTCCACTGTTCATACGGTGGCATTGAGCGTACTACTGTATCTGCTGCATATGTGTTCCAGTCTGTCTGTCCCCAAATTTGGCATATAACATCACTTACTACTGTTTTTCATTTTATGTCAACTCTGTTTATGCAAAGTGACTTCTCCCAACAAAGACACACTTTTAAACAGCTTATGAAAACTCATAATAGGTAGAATCTGGAGGTCCTGCATGCATGCATACTGCTCAAAGGATTGTTCTGCCTAAAAAAGGTGGTATAAACAACTTCCGTATTAAGCTACCTATTTGATGACGCTCCCACCAGCTTTTGCTGTTTATCAGGGCCCTAGTGCAGATGTTCTGGATGTGAACACTGGTGAACACAGACAGGTTACAGCAGTTGAACTGGTTATTAGAAGTCATCCAAGCCATTGTAATTCTCAGTGCACTGTCAGCACTGCCATCATCCATACTTCTTCCTTAGCTGAAATTAACAGTTTGAGATGGGAATGGAGTTCAATTTTGCACTTAGAAAGAGCTAAAATTGTCCATAGGAATACTAACCATAGCTCAAATGGAAACCTTATTGTCAGCCTGGGTCTTATCCTGTTTCTGCCTCTGTTATTGGGAGTTCTTCCATTGATAAATGTTTATTTGACACAGTTTGACTCCTCTGTTCTTTGCCCAAGCAAATGTTTAGAATGCAATGGTCAAGCAGTATTCCAGGTACATGCACACAGCTGCCTTTCTCTGTATGCCCGCATCTGTGTTTCATATATTTTGCCGTATTCATTGCCATGGTAGATCTTAATATTTTGTTTCTGTGTATTTCTTCGCACATGTTAGGAGTAGTTTTTTGCTAACAGAGTTTTTAAGTTGTAGGAAATTGTTCAACAACAATAAGTAATCAAATATCAAGCCTAAGTAGCAACTTACTTATGCAAAGGGCATAAATATTGACTAGTTTAATCAAACTTCTTTAACTGGGCCACTTGTTTCCAGATGTGGTTGCACAACTCTTCTGTTTTGGTTAAGTCATTATAGCATCTGATATGCTTTCATTTGGGTGCAGAATATATCTTTAAATGTAGTTAGAATGTATCAAAATTGTCAGTTAAAACTAGCTGTGAAAATATTTTATATGCGTAAACCCTCCTAAACCATATGTTTGGGAAAGCCATTTAAAAAAATGTTTTGCACGTTGAATTATTTTTATAGGTAAAGGTTAGCAGGTGTGCATATGTTTGAAAGGCTCAGAGCCAGTGCGTAATACATCTTCATGTCTTTATTAAAAAACAAAAACATACAATATGAACACTTGTTAATTGCGAGTTGAGATGTTTCAGTCTGTCTGCAACAAGAATTCCACATAGTTTTGATGACATGAACATAGTTTCAAATGAAGATTGTGTTAAGAAGTTGTAATTTGTGAGCCCTCTGTTAACATTTAATGACCCTGTCAGGAGGATATGATTGATGCAATTAAGTTGTCTTGCTTGTGTGTTATATAATTGATATGGACTGAGAGTAAGATCCTAATTTAGAACACATGAATCTCTTGTCCTGTTATATTCAGGAATGAAATTAAAGCGATTTATAAATGTCTGCTTTTAGTTAAAATATGGGGGAGGGAGGAGGAACATCTGCATGCCAAAGCATTTTCAGTAGAGTCAAGGATTTATATTCCATATTTCATATTTTGAACACTTTTATCATATGGGATTAAATTTGCAGATCAAACTGGTTTTAAAGGCAATATCAAAACATCTATTTTGCCTTTGGAAAATAAGTGTATTTCTACAACAGTATTTTGAGAAAGAATGGACATGTTTTTTGATAATCTGTAAATAGTCCATTATTCATTTTTTGGAGATCTTTTTAAATAAAAGAATTGGTATTCCAAAATGAAGCAGTTTAAAAACTTTATTTTTTCTCCTTCCCATCATGTCATTGCAGTTTTCCTCTCTTTTCCTCCCTCCCCCACAAATGTTTTTTCATTTACCGTAAAGTAACCAAATATTTTTTTCTCTGTCCTGCTGAGCTTGTGAGCTATGATGGCAACTGTGGATTTGCTGCATGCTTAGAACTGGGAGACTTAAAACGGTGGTCCCACATGTACACATACTGCAGCATTCATTATACTTTTACCTACTGCTATGATACTGTTCCTCCTAATCTGAACATCCACCATATTAGAAAGAAAGAAAAAGTTTAAAAATATGTGAAGGCTAAATGATGACAGCGTGAAGAATACTACAGCAGGGAGCTGATCTTGGCAAAGTTGCTTTTTCACTGTAGCAGTAGCAGACCTAGGCTAGTAATACATTTTTTGGAAGAACGATGTAGTTTGAGTAATTTTTAATACAGGCATTGTCACTTAAGTGTTACTTTGATTTTGATATGGTGAAGATGCCCTCAACCTTGAAATTTCTCTGTTCATTTATATTACATATTTTTTTCAAATGAATGATGCTAGTGTTTGTCCACGATGTATGACAGTAGTTTATGTATATGGTAATTTTTCTTTAACACAGGTGTTATGCTACTTTCCTTATGATAACTTGAGGTGCTGCCTGTTTATTAGGTGCTAACCATATCCTGGACTAAATAAACTTGAAGGTCAAAGGCCAAGGTGTTTATAGGTAGTAAAGTTGGAGGCTGATGTGCAAGATGTTTATCAGTACCGGATGTGGTTATTGCCAAGTTAGGGGGAGCCACCCTCAAGATGTTTCTGTTTCTTAACAACTTACCCATCTGTACTTTGATCAGTTTGGAGATGAGATTTTGATACTTTGAATAGATTTTTAAATGCATTAAGACTTCATATGCCTCTACAATGGGGTTTTTTTTTTATATGCATAGTTTTATGTTTAAACATTATAGCAGATTTCATTATCATAATTTCCATCCCTTCTTTTAATTCTTGTGTGGATGTGTGCAAAGAATGAGTGATCACTTTGTGCAAAGTTAAAGATAAGAAAGTCCTCTTTATTGTTGTTCTATCTTTTATCACCTCTGGACAGCAAACATAATTTCAAATTAACTGAAAGTTGATTTACTTGTTGTTTTCTTCTATTATTTGAAACCTGTGATGATAGGTGTAAAAAAACTTGGGCAGAAGAGAGAGTTGGTATGTTTAGAAAACGTAACTGAATTTCCAAACAAGAAGGTTGGGTAGCTTAGCTTTCTATTTCACACCTCTTGGAAATGGTAAGGAACTACGGTCATGTAGGAGTAATAAACTGGAAGGGAAGTTCAGCAGTAAGCGGGAAGTAATGTTGCTGTTTCTTCCATTTGTATAAATGTGCAACTCAGTGCAATCCAATTCAAGATATTTGTAGTGTACTATAGAAGTACTTGTATTGGAAATCTGTAGAGTATGAAATACCCTTGCCCTCTGATCATTGCTTTGAATAAATGCAGGGATTTGCATATTGAGCTGCTGAGAAATCACATCAGACCCCTGATCCATACAGACACTGGCCAAAGCAACATTGCCTACAATGCTGGTTCGTTATGGGATGGTGCTTTGCTTCCTTGTTATCTGGGAGCTCTATTTTATGTCACAATATAGAAACTTGGGATACAAATTCATGTAAATAGCACGTGAGACTGGAAATTATTGTTCTTGTTGTAGTGGTTATTTTGTCTAAGATCACAGTTTTAAAGTAGAACATATTTTTTAGGACTCTTGAGCTTTGTATCAATCATAAATAGATTTTCCAACAGGTCTTGGTACCTTGATGGGAGACTGCTGCTACTGATTACTTCGGTCTGCATTGTTTTTCCTCTTGCACTTCTTCCTAAAATTGGTGAGTAATTAAAGGAGAGAAGTGAATATTATTCTACTTTAGTAGCAATTACTATTGAAGACTTTAAAACCTTAATGGGTTATTTATTTATTTAAACTGGCAGGGGGCTGGTGATGGTGAGGATTACTTAAGTTGTTGTAGTGTGTTCTGCCTTTCAGCTCTGCCTAGTTAACCTATTACTTGGGTTGCAGTAGTATTTTGTCTGCAATACTAAAATAAAATCTTTACAGCAGAACATTAAAGAGCTGCATTTACTTACAGCATGCCATTAGTGGTAAGCCAGTTCTAATTCTGCCCTACAAAACTACATAAATGATCTGTGACAGGCAGTTGGAATGTTGTTATTCTGAGTCCTAAGCCCCAGATACCAAGCACTGTAATAGAAAACATGCCTAAAATGTAAAGCTTTAGCTGTACATTAGGATCACTTTCCTTATAAATTCTCTTTTACTTTTACTGTTATTTTACAGGCTTTCTTGGCTACACAAGTAGTTTATCATTTTTCTTTATGGTGTACTTTGCTCTTGTGGTAAGTTAAAAATCTGTGCACAGCTTATCTGTTTTTTTTCTTATTGTTCAAATGTTTTCGTAAGCCCATCCTGAAATGAATTGTCTTCCACTCCCCCCTTAACTTTTTATGTGAAATTTAGAGTTTTCCGTAAGTTCAGTATGCGCTTGCTTGGACAGATTACATTTGTTTTGCTGAGGCCTGGAAATGTGTATGAACTTTCAAGCATGTGAAAAGATTTAAAATAATTATATTTTGGACTGGTAAATGTAACAATATTTTTGTTTTGCTGACGGTGCAGTGAAGGGAGCTGGCACATATACTTTTGTTTCCCTACTAGTAATGGAATGGAATTCTGTTTTCTTAGCTTCTAACGATTACTTACTGCAACTAGTGCAGAAGAAAATTTAATATACTTCAAATAAATTAAATTTACATGTATAATGGAGTGACAGAGTTCAAAAAAAGGCAAAGAAAACTAGAACTTCATTAAAGCAGTTTACAAGATTCATTAATACGTCAATGACCTTATTCTTCTTTCCCACTGAAAGGAAAAGTTCTTTTCTCTGAGCCATATGGGTGTTTTTGACCCTGATGTTCACCCTCTCAAGGCCCCTGTGAAGTAGATGTTTCTAAATATCGAAAGGGAGACCTGCTAGGCAGATCTAAGAGGGAAAATGTGCCTTTAAGTTGCACTATTTTTCTTTTTACTGGGAAAAAGTGTGTTAATGTACATGTGCAATATGTAGTACAACCAAGCAACTCACACTCTGTCATATAGGTACAGAAACAAGAATCTTATCTGGGAGCCCTGGAAAAACGTTCCCCCTCTCCCCTGTCATTCTTGCTTGCACTGACTTGCATTTAATACCTGTTTTACAAAGGGATAAACAGAGTTGAAGGCAAGTTGAACAAACATGCCATCCAGGAGACCAAGGCAATCCATTAGGAACTAAACCATGTGGTAAAACCAAACTTCAAAGCTGTCAAAACATCTCCCTAGGGTATCCCTGGGGAATTGCAGTGTTTGTAGGACCTTGGGAAGTATTCTTCCTAAGCTGAGCATTGAGGAGCAGCCACAGCCTCTCCAGAGCTAATGGAAATTCATTTGTAATATTTATAAATTACCTTAACATTTGACCTCTCTCCTAAAATATATCTTAAAAAAAAAAAAAAAAGAAAAAGCACTAACTATAATGCTGAAATAGGCCTTTGGCTGAAGGTAGTTGCAAGAGTTAAAACAAGTTCATCGCCTGGATTTCAATGGGAATGTGTATACTTGTCTGAAGAAAGCTGTTGTAATGGGTGGATGCATTCAAAAACAATTTTGGTCTCAGAAGAGGCAAGTGTGTAAGCCAGGCTTGCGTGCAGACATGTCAAGCTGGGATGATTTAAGCTAGGGATTAGTTTTGATTCTCTGTCAAAAAAGTAGGTAGAAAGTATAAATGAAGGAGTACACAGACTACTGGATTTCTTATGAAATGGTTACATTTGTATGCTTACTCTTTGTTGTTAAGTGACAAAGAAGCAGCCACAGTAAATCTAACTGAGGTCAGAATTTTTAAAAGCCATTACGGATATTTAAAGAAAACTAATACTCTTCACAGAATATTTTCTCTGACTTCTTCAGGCACTGAAACTCAAAGACATTAACTGCGGTTTGGTTTTCATATCTAATGGCATTGAAGTGGGTGATATGTGCTGTTGAAATGGTGTTTTAGTTTGCACAATGTTAATTTCTGTATAGCAGATATGTTTTAATTTGTTCCAGAAGAAAACTGTGTTAGTCATATGGAAGTAATACAATTATATTTTGCATATACAATAATTCTGTGCGTTTTCAAGTGCATACCATCTGTTCAGCTTTTTGACAGCAAGCCACAGTTTTAATACAACCTGCAGAAAAGATAGGTACAATAGACAGCATATGTCTTGGTCGGTATGGTCTAGTGAGTGTACTGAGCAAAAGGTCTACAGACTACTCTTTGTTCTCTCTGCTCTGCTGTGGGGCTTTGGCAGGTCACGTATCTCCTGTCTGTGCTTCAGAATCTTGTTCTTTAAAGTTAATATACTCGTTATAGTCCTCAGTTGGAAGAAAGTGAAAACACTGAGATGAGCTGATCTGGGAGAAGAACAAATATATGTAACTGTTCATTCAAAGCCAGATTCTGTGAGGTCCTGAGTACTTTTGTTTCTGATTGTTGAATACTTTCCTGACTTGAATCCTAAGCAAAAAGAAATTAAATGTGATTGTTAAACTCTTTTTTTTTTTTTTTAATTATTGTTTTATTTTTATTGCCTCCCCTCTTGCTATATTGACTATTGGTGAAGAGTAAAGACAGATTTTTCTTTTTTTGTGGAGACAGCACTTTCAGTAGCTTGTTCAACAAAGGTGTTAATGATTCCTGATGGTATTTTTCTAAATCTTTTGCTTATGTTCCCAGAACAAAATGTGATGCAGATTGGGAACCTGCCATATGTAATGAATGATGTTATGCACAGAGAGTCCCTCTTTGCTTAGTGCTGTCAGTACTGCAAGAATAAAGGGATTCCTGTTTTCCCTCCACAGGATACGAAAAAGCAACATCACTGAGAATATTAGAACAGTTTGAGCTTCTAACTTTATTTTTTAGCAATGTTTTTGTTGTGCATGTAAAATACCCTATTTCCACTAGAACCTCTCTTCAGGTTTTAGGTTTTTTTCACTTAAAACGACATTTTGTTATACTCAAAAGATGACATTTATATGAAATAGACTTAAAGTTCCAGAGGAAGAGTGTGCTGTCTGCGTGACTGCTCAGCTAACTGGGCTGTGCTGCCAACTTAAAAATCTCTTCCTGTTATGGGGACCTCATTACAAACACAGAGCAGACTACAATTGGAAACCCAAACAGATTTGAATAATTAAGCAGGTGGGCAAATATAATTACAGATTTTAAATGCACCTAGAGCCTTTTATTTTGTCTCCTTTTATTTCCATTTCAATCTGTCCTTAATCTGTATTAATTTCATTTTAGAAAAATGTTCTTTGGCTTTTTAGGTTTGGCTTGTCTTGTCCTCCCTCTGCAACATTTATATAAATCTTTGCTCTTTAGCTTGCAGGAAACCCTGCCCCCATCACTGCCAGGCACACTTTATTTTCCCCAAAGCTTGCCCTTTAGCTTCATCCCCCTTTTCATTGCTCAGGAAGCCTATTCCAACCTTAGCCAGAGCTCCCACAAAGCCTTCTACTTTGGAGCTTTCAAAGTGTCTCCTTTATTTTCCGTATCTGGGTGCCTTTAAATACAGAGATCTCCTTGAAAAAAATATTTTACCTTGCTCAGCCTCATAAATGTCTTCAGCTAGCCAACAAGCTTGGGCTTCCCGGGGAGATAGCACAGCCATGCATCCACGGTTGCAGCAGCAGTCTGCATCTGTCTCTCAGCTCGTAGCTTCTCGCTGCTTAGTGCTCAAGGACATGAAGCAGGGGTGACCCATGTGACAGAGTCATGCATATGTACGATAGAGGCCCAAGTTATATTTTAGTGTTTGGTCCTTTCCTCCTTCTCCCTTGCTCACTCTTTGGTTGAACTGCTTGATGTACTACCAGCATGGTCTTGTCCCTTCTTACACCCTTGCTCAGATGAGGTTGCAGTTCACATTGCACAGAGGGAGGCAGTTTAGCCAATCAGTAAGCGGGTAAGAACAGTTCTCCTGGTATAAAGCAGTGCTAGTTTAGTGTCAGAAACATAGTTGGAGGATTTCCATTGACAATCCTTTTTCACAAAGTTTGCAGACTGCTGTTGAGCAAGTTACTACCTAGTTCCATAACGTGAGTTGTTCTTAGTAATGCAATTTAAGATGTGTGTTATTGCCACAGTGCACTCAGTGTGCCATGTACACACAGTTTCCGTTCCCCACATTTTGTCCGGAGGTAGCATTTGTTTGCTTCTCCTGCCACTGGTGACAAGAGGGAGCATCTAATCCTTATCCTCTGGGAAACACCACTTGGCTGCAAGCAAAAAGCAGTTCTCTGAGCCAGGAGACGCACTCTCTTCCATGTTATTCTTCTTGTGAATCTAAGTCTTTAATTAAGTTTTTAGTTATTTGCTCTAGGCTTCTAAAGAATTATAACCTCTAAAGCCAGACAACTACAATAGGAAATTAATTAGGGTGAGGAGAGCAATGCAACTATCATTTTAAACTAGGCTCCTGAAAAAGGAGGTAACACTTCTTATTTTAATTTCCCTTTGATTTTCAGCCCTGTTCCTTGGCAGTCCCTAAACCAGCAGGGTGTAGCTAAAGCCCCAATGACATTCTGGGACAATAATTGCATTTATTGTTTTTCCTTTGCTTTCTAGTCCAAACCATATGTTTCTGCCTTTTAAGATTAGCCCTAGGCTCTGCTCTATCTCTGTTAAGGTCTTGTCTACTAAGGGAAAAAGCCTGGGACAGCTAACACAGCAGCTATTCTGTACGGGAGCCAGTTAGTGTGGAGCACAGAGAGAGTGAATGCGGAACGCTGGTTGTATTTCAGTTAATGTCAGAGCTCATTTCAGTGCACCACCTCCAGATAGGCACGCCATAAGGCTGCCAGCTGTGCATAGTAAGCAGCTGTATGGAATGACACTGACAAGTTTTTCTGTCAAGTCTCATTCTTGTGGCCTAACTGTCTACCAGTCAAGCCTGTTAATTTACTATGGGCGTAGCTCCTGCTTTGTATACCAACAGTCTGATATTTTAGCTACATATATCTAAAACTTATTTTTAGGGTATCATTCATGCATTAAATATGCTGTCTTTGCAGATTATGATAAAAAAATGGTCGATCCCTTGTCCTCTACCTCTAAACAGTGCCATAGAGACTTTACAGGTAAAGTGCATGCTGTTTTGAAGTTCTTCTAATTTTATTAGTAACTGTAATGCCTTTTTTTTTTTTTTTTACATTAATGCTTTCAGAATGACTTGTAATTTAAATTCCTCCTTTTCTTAATCATCAGAGAAACAGAAAAGTTTCATGTCTGTGGTTTGGGCTTATTCTTTCATTATGCCATTTTTTGCATATATGTCTTACAGGTTTCGAATTCTACTGGGGATTGTAAAGCAAAGCTCTTTCATCTTTCAAAAGAGGTAATCTCTACTAACAATACACAAACTTAAAGGGGGGTGGTGGTTTTTAAAGAATTGGGGTTTTAACTCTATCCAGGGTAAGCTATTCTTCTGTAAAACTAGTTACAGGCTGGTGAAATATTTCCTATACCTGTTGCCAAGTGTTATTCAGTCTCACTTTTTCTTTTTTATATGGAGGCTGGCTGTCCACGTTAGCATTTATGAAAACATTTTGCAAATACAACCGAAGTATAAAGTATAACAGATGCAGCAGTGGTCAGCCTCATGATGCAGTTGGATCAAGCCAACTTAATATGCCCTCAGCTGGAAGTCAGTGCTGTTTGGCTGTGTGCACACTTTTAGTTCCTTGCAAGGTAGAACAGGTTTCCTGAAACTGCCTGGACCTAACCTTAGTTTTTTCTTACCTGAAGCTAATTCTTCGGGCCTAACGCAATCTTGTGCATTTCGCTGGATGCCAGCTCTGGTATTTGTTAATTAATGTGGCATTTAAATCACGTCACTACCCATCAAGGATTGCAGGAGAGGAAGCATCATGTAGAACTCTAGTCTCTGTGGAGTGAAGAGGAAGGGAAAAAGGGAAGAATAAATCTGGGATAGGCCTGTAGCATAGTGGAATTTAGAAGGGACACAGTTGGTTGCATTTGTCTGAAAAAACAAAATCCACCCCCACCCTTCCAAGAAAAAGAGAGGGAAAAAAAAAAAAGCTTGGGCAATCCAAACATGAGACGAATGTTATCTGTAGATCAAAGAAGAAATTTTGCTTTGACCAGAAACATCTACCATGAGATTCTGGTCTTTTGTCTGGCCTTTTGTGCTTTGAAGAATCTCGGGACTCATCTCTACTTCTTTTTTCCATTTTAATTTTATCAATAGAAAGTGGCATATTTTTACCAGTATGAGCCTGATTACCTCAGCACAAAACTGTTTATTATAGTTCAGCTTATTCCACTTGGCAATTGAAGTAAGCTATACTAGATGATTCATCTCTTCTATTACAAGTTTTTGGAATAATATACCACTAATTGTGTGGTTGCAACTTTAATTATATAATTATCTTAAAATGTTAGCTGCCAAAGCATTTTACATTTTCTGGATGCTATATCCAAATTTTTTGAAGGAGTAATAAGAAAATAGTGAAGTCAGGATGAAGGAATCAGTAATTGGACAGGTAGCTATGGCTATTAGAATTTAGAAAACATAGAAAATTTCATGAATGATACACTGACTCTGGGCCAAATCCTA
This sequence comes from Burhinus oedicnemus, assembly GCA_008921705.1. Lineage (NCBI taxonomy): Eukaryota > Metazoa > Chordata > Aves > Charadriiformes > Burhinidae > Burhinus > Burhinus oedicnemus. The sequence continues at coordinate 1,917,716 of VFFE01007670.1, read as the reverse complement.
CTCTTTTTATGTAAGTACTTGGCCTCAATATAGTTAAAAAAGAATCTTTCAGTTGTTGGCTTATAGACACCATGACCTCCCCTGATCATGAAATAGTAAGCTATGACCAACACTTGAAGCGGTACTAGTTGAAAAGGTCCATTTTTTTTGTGGAATGATTCAGAGACGCCATTCTCTGTTGTCGAGATTTATCTCAAAGCATTAATGTGGAAAGATTTCCGCTAACTTCCAACACTTGAGCTGAATTCATCCAGATACTTTTCCAACCATCTGTAATAACAAACAACCTACAAGATGTTTCTCTTCTACTTTAGAGTGCTTATGCAATACCAACGATGGCCTTCTCTTTTCTCTGCCATACCTCAGTCTTACCCATCTATTGTGAGCTCCGAAGGTAATGTATGAAAACACATGCAATACTGAAATATAATTATAGTATTTCTGTAATATTTTCCCTAAATAAATCTTGAAACATTTTTATTTTCAAGTCAGTGCCATAAAACAATGCAAACTAAGTAGCTTTCATGGTTTTGGGAACTGTACAGTTTTAGTCTGTACTGGCTTTTCCTCTCTTACAGGAGAGAAAAGTAGCAAATATGGTTCCATCATCAATATCAGTACCTTGTCCTGGCCTGGACAATCTGGAGAAAAAAGGTCATTTGCTAAGGTACTTACTAGTTAATTTTTATTGCTGTAACTGAATCTGCATTGGGCTGCATCTGATTCAGTGTGGTTTTTTGACCCAGATTCTATTCCTGGCTCTGAATATATATCATCCTGTGTAAATCAGAATTTTGATTTAAAAAATACTCTGGTATGTCTAAATTCCCTACAAGATGGGGACAATGTTAGTTGTCTGCATGAAAAGTGCCCTTTAATTACCAGATTAAAAATACTTTTAAAAACCCTAAGTGTTACTGACAGCACAGATCTCAGCAAATACTCTGTGGCCATAAATTAAATGGATGCTTCTTATGAAAGGCAAGCTGCAGGGTTTTTTTGTTGGTTTTTTTTGTTTGTTTGTTTGTTTGTTTTTTAACATAGATTGCATTGTGTTTAATATTCCACAATACAGATTAAGCAACACTAATTTTCTGGGGTTTTTTTTGTGTTTTAGTCCATCCAAAAGTAGAATGCAGAATGTAACTGTCACAGGAATTGGTCTGAGTTTCCTAATTTACTTTGTATCTGCTCTGTTTGGGTACCTGACATTTTATGGTAAGTATATTCTTCAAGTATTCTTTAGAATGAAGGCTAATAATAAATGATAAATGTCTGGAGTACTTCAGGCTTGTGTTTGCATTGGTACACTTGAATCCTCAGAAATCTTGTTCCTGTGAAGACTTAAGAATATGCCTAACACTGCAAAGTATTACAGTCTCATTGACTTCTCAATGTGTAATGTAGCTAAACTTTGCAGGGTTTATGAGCTAAAATGCTATACAGACAAGATGCTGGTCCCTAAACTGTAGCTGATGATCTGTTGATGTTCTCTAATGCTATGTAATTAGACTACTGATTGCCACTGTATGTTGGACTGTACAATATTTTCACTTAAAAACTGGGAACGGATTTATCATGGTCTGTGAGAAATTTTGAGACTAATAATGGTCTGCTTGTCCAACAAGTTTGAAAGGTCTGTTCTAAGGCTCTATTTTCTAGCAACATTTATCCCTTATTAACCCTGTGATATCCCAGCACATTTGATTTGTAGTCTCTAAGTAGCACTGAGTTGGTTGCCTTTTATGAGGGGATGCCCTAATGTTAGGTAGGCATGAAGGTTTCCAGCATGTTTTCCCTGTCCAATGCAGCTTGGGTACAAAGCATGTATGGCTTCTGTGTTTTGTTTTTGTATTTTTACAAATTACCTGCTTGTAACAGATGGGAAAAGCCTATCTCGCAGGGTGAAAAGGGTTCTAGGACAAGAGTTAGCATGGCTCATTGAGAGAGCTTTAAACTAGATTTGAAGGGGGATGGGGATGTAACTGGGCTTGCTAGAGAGGTGCCTGGGTGTAGTAGCCCAGCACTTGTGGGGCAGCGTGCTAGTATTTTTGAGAGTTGAAAGGCCTACCATCCCTCAGGGGCAAAAACTACGTGCTCAGCTGCCTCTCTGAAATGCTGATACACCAGTGCACGCAGCATGGGGAGCAAACAGGAAGAATAAGAGATCTGTGTGCAGTTGCAGGGCCATGATCTCATTGCAATTACTGAGACATGGTGGAATTACTCACGTGACTGGAATGCTGTCATGGATGGCTATGTTCTCTTTAGGAAAGATAGGCCAGCAAGGTGAGGTGGTGGAGTTTCTCTTTATGTGAGAGAGCAACTGCAACGTATTGAGCTCTCCCTGGGGGCAGATGAAGAGCGAGTTGAGAGCTTGTGGGTAAGGATTAAGGGGCAGGCTAATATGAGAGACACTGTTGTGGGGGTTTATTACAGGCCACCTGATCAGGGTGCAGAAGTTGATGAGGCCTTCTACAGACAGCTGAGAGTCACCTCACAATCACAGGCCTTGGTTCTCATGGGCAACTTCAGTCACCCTGGTATCTGCTGGGAAGGCTACATGGCTAGGCGTGTACAGTCCAGGAGGTTCCTCCAGTGTATTGATGATACCTTTCTGACTCAGGTGGTGGAGGAGCCGACAAGGAGAGGTGTACTACTGGACCTAGTACTGACCAAAAAAGAGGGACTGGTGGGGAGGACATTAAGGTTGGGGGCAGCCTTGGCTGTAGTGATCATGAGAAGATCGAGTTCAGGATTACGTGTAGTGTAGGCATAAAACGACAAGTAAGGTTGCAACCTTGGACTTCAGGAGGGCTAACTTTGATCTCTTCAAGAAACTGCTTGGAGAAATCCCATGGGTTAGGGCTCTAGGGGGTAGGGGGACTCAAGACAGCTGGTTGATATTCAGGTATTATTTCCTCCAAGCTCAGGATCGGTGCATCCCTACGAGCAAGAAATCAGGCAAGGGAAGCAGGAGACCTGAGTGGTTGAGCCGGGAGCTTCTGAAAAAGCTCAAATGGAAGAAGGAAGTTTACAGTAAGTGGAAGAAGGGACTGACTACTTGGGAAGATTACAAGAATGCTGCCAGAGTATGCAGGGGCAAAATGAGGAAAGCCAAGGCCTCCTTGGAATTAAATCTGGCAAGGGATGTCAAGGTCAACAGGGAGGGTTTCTTCAAGTACTTCAGAGGCAAAAGGAAAACTAGAGAAAATGTGGGCCCACTGTTGAATGAGACAGGGGCCATGGTGACAGATGATGCAGATAAGGCAGAATTACTGAATGCCTTCTTTGCTTCAGTCTTTACTGCTCAGGCCAGCCCTCAGGAGTCCCAGACTTTACAGGTAACAGAAAGTCTGAAGGAAGGAGGACTTTCCCTTGGTTGAGGAGGATCAAGTTAGAGACCAGTTAAGTTAAACTGGACATCCACAAGTCCACGGGTCCTGATGGGATGCACCCGCGAGTGCTGAGGGAGCTGGCAGAAGTCATTGCTGGGCTGTTCTTCATCATCTTTGAAAGGTCCTGGAGAAGAGGCGAGGTGCCTGAGAACTGGAGGAAAGCCAGTGTCACTCCAGTCTTCAAAAAGGGCAAGAAGGAAGACCTGGGAAACTACAGGCCAGTCAGCCTCACCTCCATCCCTGGAAAGATGATGGAACAGCTTGTTCTGGGCATCATCTCAAAGCATTTGGAGGAAAAGAAGGTTACCAGAAGTAGCCAGCATGGATTCACCAAGGGGAAGTCATATCTGACTCATCTGATAGCCTTCTACGATGGCGTGACTGGATGGATAGATGAGGGGAGGGCAGGGGATACTGTCTACCTTGACTTCAGCAAGGCTTTTGACACTGTCTCCCACAGCATCCTCATAGGCAAGTTTAGGAGATGTGGGTTAGATGAATGGACGGTGGGGTGGATTGAAAACTGGCTGGCAGATAGAGCTTTGACGGTTGTGATTAGTGGCACAGAGTCTAGTTGGAGGTTTTGTGATAAGTGGTGCTCCCCAGGGGTCAGTACTGGGTCCAGTCCTGTTCAACATATTCATCAAGGACCTGGATGAAGGGATAGAGTGTACCATCAGCAAGTTAGCTGATGACACAAAACCAGGAAGGGTGGCTGACACACCGGAAGGCTGTGCTGCCATTCAGCAGGACCTGGACAGGCTGGAGAGTTTGGCAGAGAGAAACCTAATGAAGTTCAACAAAGGCAAGTGTAGGGTCCTGCACTTGGGGAGGAGTAACCCCAGGCACCAGTACAGGTTAGGGGCTGACCTGCTGGAAGGCATCTCTGTGGAAAGGGACCTGGGAGTCCTGGTGGACAACAGGATGACCATGAGCCAACAATGTGCCTTTGTGGCCAAGAAGGCCAATGGCATCCTGGGGTGCATCAAGAGGTGTGTGGCAAGCAGGTCACAGGAGGTTATCCTCCCCCTCTGCCCTGGTGAGGCTGCATCTGGAGTACTGTGTCCGGTTCTGGGCTCCCCAGTTCAAGAAGGACAGGGAACTGCTGGAGAGGGTACAGCAGAGGGCTCCAAAGATGATCAGGGGACTGGAACATCTTTCTTATGAGGAAAGGCTGAGGGACTTGGGTCTTTTTAGTCTGGAGAAGACTCAGAGGGGATCTCATCCATGCCTACAAATACTTAAAGGGAGGGTGCCAGGAGGATGGCACCAGTCTTTTTCCAGTGGTGCCCAGTGATAGGACAAGAGGTAACGGGCACAAACTTGACCATAGGAAGTTCCATCTAGACATGAGGAGGAACTTCTTTCCTTTGAGGGTGGCAGAGCACTGGAACAGGCTGCCCAGAGAGGTGGTGGAGTCTCTGACTCTGGAGACATTCAAAACCCGCCTGGACACCGTCCTGTGCAACCCTGCTCTAGGTGACCCTGCTCTGGCAGGGGGGTTGGACTAGATGATCTCCAGAGGTCCCTTCCAACCCCGGTGATTCTGTGATTGGAACTAATACTAGCTATTTCACTAGAAATCTGCTGGAAGTGGAAAAATTTTTTCATGTGAATCATCCAGTATAGGAAAGCTTTATTTTAAAGGACTGCACAAAGTGACTTCTTCCTGATACCTTTGTTTCTGTGTAATGTAAAGACAAACTGGAGGACTCTGGAAAAAAATTGACAGGGAACATAAGAAAATTAGAATGTCTGAATCAGGGAAAGCACCCATCTAGTTTTGTGTCTTGACTTTAGTGGAGGGCAATGACAAAAGACTAGGGAAGGATTTAAAAATTTAAAAGGATAACCTTTGAGCTGGGCTTCCGGTCTTCAGTAATTTGTGTTGCATGCAGTTCCTGAGCCAAAGATTTATATCTGTTTGATACATGAACTGGACCAAGAAATGCACATTTCTTAGAGACGTTGTTGACATAGTGCTTGATTAAGTAAATACACTTTTTTATTTACCAAGTAGAAAAGTGGGTGGGGTATGACGCCATGCCAAATTCTACAGACATCTTTCATTTTCATTTGCTGTAGAGTTTACGTGGCAGTGTGCTTCAGTACCAGTTTAGTAACTCTGCATTTGGACTTTTGACTACTTCTGGGTACAGATTTTCAGTTGAGTTTAAACATAGATGACTTCGTCTGTCTGGTATTCTTGCATTTCCCAAGTACACAGAAAGATTTCAGAACCCTTACCTATATAGTGGCCTTTTTTTAGGGGTTCATCATAACCTTGGCAGAAGTAGGTGTCTATTTCATATATCAATTTTAGGATCCTGTCATGTAACATCACAGTGTCATGCCTTTTCTAGGAAATGTCATTTGGTGCTGTGTATCCTGCTGTAAATTTGTGTTATGGTATGTTTTGCTCACATAGTGCCCATTGTCAAATTGAATCACCTCTACTTGGTGGTGTCTTCTGGAGTAGTTTCATACAAATGCTGTCACATAAATGCATCACACCCATCTATGAGGATTCTTCTAATATCTTCTGAAAGCTCACCCTTTTATGAGATGATCATGGTAACCTGTATTGATTGGAATGAATAAAAATTCTTACAAGGGGCAGTAAGGCAGTAAGACAAAAGTGTTTTGATTCGGATTTCCTCTCCTTTCAGAGTGTTTCGTATTTCTTGATCTTGGGGTTGAGATGGTGTCTGACAAAGCACCAAGAATACTGGCTTTCAGCAGCTAATAATTCCAGATTTCTAGGGAATTTTGCACCTTTTTTCCCCAAGTATAAGTGTATGTCTGACCGTAACTGTCTGAAAACATTCCCTTGACGCTCAGAATCCTTTGAAAAATTATATGGGGAATCTTGAAACCCCTAATAGCATATAGGCCACTGTTACTGTTTCCTGACTGTCTCTGTGCGGTTTGTAGGAAAATATCATTTTGAGTGCCACTCTGAGAGTCTGAGAGATTCAGCAGGCAGTGTGGGATAACGATCTGTCTCCAGATGAAATCTCAACAAGAATCCAAAAAAAAAAAAAAAAAAAAAAAAAAAAAAAAAATCAATCCATAGCTTAATCTACATAAGCCTAGAAGAGTGACATTACTTCAGTTTGTTGGAGAGAGAGTGCAGTTCCACAGCCAGAGTTGTTCTCCTCTTCCTTCTGTCTTTGTAAATGCATATGCTAAGTAGGCATTTGAATCTGTCCCGGAAAACCTAGACTCCTTTATGACATTTAATGTCATATCAGGCATTTAATATGTACATGTCTGAAAAGGATATACTTGTGAAAATTTACCACTGAAGTCAATTACAGTTTTGTTTCTATCACCTCTTTAATCCCCATACTTTATCGGTTGTGATATTTGAGAAAAAACTCCTTGCAATTGCTCTGAAATTTTTTTTCTCTATTTCAGAATAATTTGCAATCTATTTCTTGATCTCACAATGATTTATCTTGTTATTTATAACATACAAATTCACATTGCGTCCAAAAACTGGAACATTCTCAACGGTAGGGCTAAGTTCTTTACAACAATGTTTCAAAGACTGGGTACTTCCAACAGAGCTCAAGGGGCAGCAGGCAACAAAGTGGGAACTGGTATGACATTTGAAAAGTGCTGTCTTCAAGTATTTGAGGGAGTCTGCTTCACTTCCGGAAATGCATCAACTTTATATATAACAGAAACTACAGACAATGAAAAACTTTGTTTAAAAGACTATTTCTTTTCATTACCTTTCACTACATTTTGCTGTCAATCATAGTAACTTGCTGTAAAAAAAAAAAATGGAAGAGATGTGGATGTATTGAGGCAGAGATCGCAGCTTCAAACCCATTGTAAAGGTTTATGCAGCATTTACCTTCAGACAAGGAGGTGGTTTCGTTAAAATCGGTTACAGCTGAGTTGAATATTAAGATAGTCTATGCTTATGTACTATCACAGACAGATATATGAGATAATTTTTATTTAAATGTTGAGATTCACCACGAACAGGTCTTAGTGTTGTAAACGGTTACGAAACACAAGCGGTAAAACCTGTAATCAACAGCGACTTCTTAGCTGGGCCCATAGCCAGTAAACCCAGTCTCCCTCCCAGCTCACTTTCTCTTGTCTTCTCATCAGAGCAATCACACCAACTGCAGCAGAGCTTTCACCAATCTATACCGACGTAGTTAAGTATACATTCAACATGCCTACCCATACAGAAAGGAGGAATAGATTAGATTCGGTGCATGTGCTTTCAACAATGTGTAGTTCCAACTTACTAAGTATAATTTAAAGAACACCCAAAAGAGAAACCAGGGGCCAAATTGTATCAACAAGGAATTTAAGTTGTCTTCACCGCTGTGCTCCTTAGTAAACATCTACATTTTGAAAATAATTGGTCACTGGAGCGACCAGATTGCCTGCTTGTAAAATGCTAATTAAAGCACACTTTTTTGTTTCTGGTAGCTATCCTACATTTTTTTGAATGCTCAAGATAGAAATCAGCAATATCTTTACTATACAAATTAAAGTGTAACTTTCGAACACTTTCAACTAGGCTTCCTCATTCATCTTCATTAATTATCAACTAATTATCAACATAATGAATTCCGCATTAGATTTTTGCGGAGGGAACGGTACCTGGTACGGCAACAGTTGAGGTTAATGACTAGACTGGGCTATGCAAGAACTGAACGGTGGAGCTCTACCTCTCTTAGTGGTTCAATTATTATCACATTATATTGATCTTATTTGCTACATCATTTGAACAAGACGAAGTCTATTAACCTAATAATAGTAGTAAGACACTGTTGCCTGTAGTAAAAATGAACTGAAAATTTCCTAGGAAGTGTCTCAGTTCTTAAAGAGTTCCTAAGAGTGGGGCTTTTTGCTTGCTTGTTTCCTTTAAGGAAACATGTTTCATACCACTCTACTTGGCTTTCCAGTAATTTAGCATTGATAATGTGTTGCTTAATTATAAATGAAAGAACATCTTTTAGTAGTAACGTAAGAATCAGTATCCACAACAATCCTTCAAAATGATTTTGCATTGTGAGCTTCGAAAGCTTGCAGTGCAAACGTCAGTTTGAAAAATAACGTAGCGTGCATCATTTGCTAGGTAGGAAAGGAAAAGCTTGGACGACTTTGTGAAAAAGGAGTACTGGTGTTCATTTCCAACATAGCTTTCTTCTTGCATCGTATGTTATTTAATTTCCGTAGCAACCCACGGGAGCAAGAAGCCAGCATTTTCAGAGAAATCTGAATTGATACAGTTCACAAAAGAGACACCACAGTAAACTAGGAACAGTACAGAACATAAAGTCAGGGAAATTCTGTGTTACCAGACACTCAAAGTTGCAAAAAATCTGTATCACATTTCCACAAGTTACAAGCACCCTATAAAGTACTCATTGCCAAAGTTTATGCCATGATCTTTATAGCATTATAACCCCAAATCTGATAAATTGCATGCATCAATAATTCAAGTTACTACTGAGGAGCCAACTTTGCTCTCAAATCTTTCCATCAGTGCCCTAAACTGAAAAAAAACCAAACCAAACCCAAAAACCCAAAAGACAAACCAAACCCAAAATGAAACCACATCAGCAGACACTTTCAGAATACTTGTAGTAAAATGAATGGCTTTTAATTCTGAATAATCATGTTAGTATAATTGGTTATCATCTGCTGATACTGGACTTGCACCTCTGCTTGATGATCTCTCCAAGGAAAAGAAAAAATGAAATTTGAAGTCTAGAAAGAAGCACAATTACATTTTGTAAGTAGAGAATGACATCACGTAAGCTATCATATGTGTCTGCTGTTGGGAATAGCCATAGAAAATGCTGAATTGTGAGAAAAGTATAATTTCCAAAGTGCTAAGAAGAAAGCTATACTGTTTGTTCAGTCTAGCTTAGAAACCTTATCTGGTACTGTACAATTTGTCCAAGGTTACAGGAAAAAAATTACCTAAATAAAGTTGACAGCCATTTATGTTTCAAATTCTTTAAGGGTAAAGAGCACAAGTGTTATTTAAAGTCTGCAGCAAGATACTATAGCATCATATCGCCAGTTTGCAGTTGATCTGCAAACTTAATTGCAGATCTTAAGCATCTTAAGCTAAAAAAAAAAAAAGCCTCTGAGAAAAACAATGTGGTCTGCTTGTCAAAGTAAACCAGTTCCAGAAACAGTGAAAATAAAAAGCATGAGATTCATCCTTTATGACCCCCGTGTGGCTACTCTGCATTACCTTTAATGTAGACAGGTGGACAGGTGAAAGCACGTACACTCGCAGCCCAATTTCGATTCAGGTATGTAAATGCTTTGAGCACATTACACCGTTTAAGCACTGTAAAGTAAGACTGTATATTCTGGTTTTATTATGCTCAGCCACAAAACAGTTCACAGATTTCTTTTTTATTATCATTTACAAGATGAAAGAAATTCTAATATAAAACAATGCCATCGCTACATTAACCTTAGGCGGTTTTCCTGGTATCATGCTGCACAGCTCGACTACAAAGAAAAACAGCCATTACCTGTGTGAAGAGAACCTGTGATTAGCCTGAGAAGGTACTGGGCAAATTTCAATATTTCACGCTTACAGCGCTTCCTACAGCCACTCATCTTAAGCAGTAAGGTATTCCTCCGAGAAGAGCCAGAAGACTTTGCCAATAAGGAGAACAGCTTCTGCCGGCAAACTTCTGGGGCAGTTTACAGCCTCTCAACTCCTCGCAGCGCCCAGCAAACTCCCCCCGCTGCACCTCTGCCGCCCGCGGAAGGCAGCCCGCGGCGGGCGGGCGGGCGAGCGGGCGGGCGGGCGAGCGGGCAGCCACCGGCGCGGGCTGCGGGCACTGCCACGCCACGCCACGGCGCAGCCCCCGCCGCCCCCGCCGGCAGGCGCGGCTGGCTCCGCGGGCGGCTCCGCGGGCGCGCAGCCCGGCGGGTGGGGCGGAGCGGGGCGGGGCGGGCTGCCCGCCCCTCCGCAGGCAGGCACCGACCGGCACCAGGCGTTCGGTGCTCCTGCGTGAATGGGCAGGCGGGGAGCCAGCCGGGGCACAGCACTCCTCGATTTCCATTTTCCTGAGGGGAGGGAATCTCACACCCACACCCACCAGCAAACCCCCGAGTGTTAGAAAGCATCCCGGTGCCGGGGATCGCATCGCGCCGCTCAGGGTCGGCGTGGCGGACTGCCTCGGCTGTGCCTCACCTGCAGGAACGAGAGCAAAGCGGCGAGCCGGAGGGGCGTCCCCACCGCCTGCGCTCTGCCCGCCGGCCGCGGGAGCAGCGGCCTGCCGAAGGTCGCGGGAAGCCGGGGCCGCCGGACCGCGGTACGGGAGGAATGAAGTAGGGGGACCCCAAGCGGTGGCTCTGCGCAGGCAGGAAGCCCTGCGCTCCAGCGCCCCGGCTCCAGGGCAGCAAGCCCTGCGGCTCCAGCGCCCCGGCTCCAGGGCAGCAAGCCCTGCGGCTCCAGCGCCCCGGCTCCAGGGCAGCAAGCCCTGCGCTCCAGCGCTCCAGCGCCCCGGCTCCAGGGCAGCAAGCCCTGCGCTCCAGCGCTCCAGCACCCCGGCTCCAGGGCAGCAAGCCCTGCGGCTCCAGCGCCCCGGCTCCAGGGCAGCAAGCCCTGCGGCTCCAGCGCCCCGGCTCCAGGGCAGCAAGCCCTGCGCTCCAGCGCTCCAGCGCCCCGGCTCCAGGGCAGCAAGCCCTGCGCTCCAGCGCTCCAGTGCCCCGGCTCCAGGGCAGCAAGCCCTGCGGCTCCAGCGCTCCAGTGCCCCGGCTCCAGGGCAGCAAGCCCTGCGGCTCCAGCGCCCCGGCTCCAGGGCAGCAAGCCCTGCGCTCCAGCGCCCCGGCTCCAGGGCAGCAAGCCCTGCGCTCCAGCGCTCCAGTGCCCCGGCTCCAGGGCAGCAAGCCCTGCGCTCCAGCGCTCCAGCGCCCCGGCTCCAGGGCAGCAAGCCCTGCGCTCCAGCGCTCCAGTGCCCCGGCTCCAGGGCAGCAAGCCCTGCGGCTCCAGCGCCCCGGCTCCAGGGCAGCAAGCCCTGCGCTCCAGCGCTCCAGTGCCCCGGCTCCAGGGCAGCAAGCCCTGCGCTCCAGCGCTCCAGTGCCCCGGCTCCAGGGCAGCAAGCCCTGCGCTCCAGCGCCCCGGCTCCAGGGCAGCAAGCCCTGCTCTCCAGCGCTCCAGCACCCCGGCTCCAGGGCAGCAAGCCCTGCGGCTCCAGCGCCCCGGCTCCAGGGCAGCAAGCCCTGCGGCTCCAGCGCCCCGGCTCCAGGGCAGCAAGCCCTGCGCTCCAGCGCTCCAGTGCCCCGGCTCCAGGGCAGCAAGCCCTGCGCTCCAGCGCTCCAGTGCCCCGGCTCCAGGGCAGCAAGCCCTG
>VFFE01007670.1:1879094-1905938 GCA_008921705.1 Burhinus oedicnemus | reverse complement strand
ACATAGGAATAAGGAAAAAAACCTGATTGTTAGACTGCATAGGTTGCTGGGACAATCTAGTCTAATATTCCTTCAAAAAAAAAAAAAGAAAAAAAAAGAAAAAAAAGAAAAGTCTTAACCCCAAACGCACTGCCTGTCTCAGAACAGAACATTGTGATGGCCTGGCATAAAATGACAAATAACGCTGAATTAGCTAGCATTATAGTTTCTTTTTGAGAGAATGAGTTACTAAACACAGATTATATTTAATAACAAAATTAAGTAAAACCATCTCAAAATACTCAAGAGGAAATTAAATTTGGTTGTTGTCATATTAAGTAACAATGGCAAAGACTCACCTTGCAAAAAGCACAGTATAATAGTTTAAAGAGAAGAAAAAACCATCACAAATATTTGATGAGAAGAGGGAGCCCCTGAAATAAGGATGCCAGTGCACGCCAGATATAAATTTGGTAGTCTGGTAACAAAAAAGCAACACAAGTTGAAGTGACATACACAGAGCACAAGTTGATTGGCTTCTTCGAGACAATTTGCCTTGTATACCTTCATTTGCACACATTATTTAAACATTCTTCCGACTTCAAAGAACAAAATTTCCTCCTGAATTAGCCTGTGCTATTGCCTGAGAGCAAATTGAAATCTTATAACAATAACAAAAGCGACTCAATTAGATACTTCAGCCTCATCAGAGAGGGTGACTGCAGGAAGTCAACCCGGAGCACTGAAAACCTGTGTACACGGTTTCCGCACTGTTGACTCCAGAGGCTTGCGAGGGCTTTTGTTCTTAAGGCAAATGCTGAATTCCACAACTGAACATTTTTATCAGAGGATTTCTAAACTCCTTATTTCAAAGAACAGAGATAATAGTTACAACCTCAGCACATGGCAAGAAATAACAGATGGGTAGAAACAAACAGATGGGTGAACACAAGGTAACAGTGAGATGTTTACGATCAGCATAAAAAACAGCTGCCACAAGTAGATGACCATCATCAGATCTCCTTTCAGTTGCTCCTTGTCTGTCATAAAAGGAAGGGTCCTTATAAATCACAGTCCCTAATGTATTTCTTTTAATAGCTCTTCTCTGGGCTTTTACTTCTTGACAGTATTGTGTACCAAGGTGTCCCAGTTTGGCCACCATTATTCTAAAGGGCAATCAGCAGGAAGCAGGATTAGAGTCCTTCATCGCACAAGTCACTGGAAACTGAAGAACGAATTCCAAATTATTGACCATTTCTATGAAGATATCAGCCACCACTTTTAGCCACAGCCAGTGAATAGCAACAAAAATTCTCCTGCACCTCATTTGCCTAAATTTAGTCTTGGATATTAACACAAACCAGAGATGGTTATATGCTAGAATGTGAGCTGGGGAAGCAGAGATGCAGATACACGTTCCCTTCCTAACTGATTAGTAGTAATGTGCTAGCTGAATGTACTTAGTTTAAAATGGTTATTGCTCACTGCTGCCTGTCCTGAACATTACAGCGACAAGGAACACAAAACTACTTTGGCTTCATCCACTCCGTATTAAAACGGATGTCTGCGTGGCATGTGGACACGATCTTGTTCTGTCTTGTGTGGAAACAGTGACTTCCACAGAGCCCAGGACAGATAGCGAGGGGACTGCCTAGGTCCCTGGTCACGAAGACAGATTTTTTTTTATTATTTTTTTTTTAAACCCTTCATAACACAATAAAAAAAACTTTCTGATAGCCCAACCATTACTTACCCAAACTGCATGCAATGTTTCTTAATGTGGAACACAAAATAATAACAAATCTTTATCCTGGCCTATGCCACTGAAAATTAATACAGTCTCCCTGCTTTTCTCTATAGTTTTTAACTTCCGAGAGCTTGCTAAGAATAACATCCTCAAAATCAAACAGCTCTATTGCTGCACTTAAAATAGGACTACGGAGAAATGACTGCTACCTCATGCTGTTTGCATAATATCAACAAATTATACATGTGCTCCATTCTAATAGCTAATACCTGCATAAAATAAATTACTTTCATCGCTGTTATAGTTCCAGGCTCTATAGGTTCAAAGTTAATTTTCTATTACATTTATGGAGCTTAATAAAACATGGTGGCTTAGCCCACCAGAATATAAAACCTTTGGCCAGTGTAACAAAACCACCTAAAACATTTGTCTCTTGTTATTTCTCACTTGGCTGTAACTAGCTGCTCTGTCAGAATGCCTGTTTCACTTACTCTGTGTCCTTGAAGCTTACCCCAAGGATTAATTTTCACACAACACTCTAAGGTGATACTGCAGACAGTCAACTAGGAGGTAGGGCTGCCTCAACCTCCCACGCGGTCCTCACTTGCCTAATTAAATATTCATCACTCCAGAATGTTGCAGTGTCAAACATGAGCAACTTCCCAGCCTGACCTTCCACAGCCAGCCTGCGGTTTGTGCTGGAGAAGAAACAAGACTGGGATTTACCTGCTGAAATATAAAATGGCATAATGCAGTTTCCATGTTGCACATTAAGTTCTGTGCGTGCACTGGGAAATTCTCACTGCAGAAGCTGGAGTACTATCTTTCAGTGTTCAGTATAAATTGAATATCTGTATGCAAAGCTAACTGTAAAACCTGCACAAGCAGTGTTATCAATGATCTTTCTGCAGAACACTAAAAATCTTTTCTTGCTTATTATACAGATCCTGTTTTGCCTCTATGGTCCTATCTTCCAACTTAAAAAATAAACCGAGTATTCTCAAATAAATAAATAAATAAATAAAAGAAGAGACATACTACTATCAACAAGTATGTGGGATTATTTTTTTTTGTGGCTTTGGACTCCTATCTTAGTTTCATACAGCCCGTTTATAAGAAATTTGCATTTTAACTCCAAGATAAAAGAATTCAGTAGTTCCAAATCTCTTTCCTCTGTGGAAAGAATATCTGGAGTTATTATAACTCATTTTAGTTGTACTAGATTTGGCATGTATTTACATCTGTATTTAATGGAAGAGAAAGCTGAACAGAAAAAATCAGAAGGAATCAACCTCACTGCTATAGAAAGCATAGCCTTAACAGTCTATAGGTTCCAGAGATCTTTTAAGATTTAACTAAAGCATATCCATATCATGTCCATACTCAATAAGAATAGTGAAGAGCTTGTATTTTGACCCCAACAGATACATTAACCTGTTAAAGAAGAAAAACATATCAGAAATTGTGTGCAAACATCTTTTATTTATGCATACTATGTATGCAGCATTCTTTAGATGACAGAATAGTCATTGCAGCAAATCAGCTGTGAGAATTCTGTAAGCACAATAAATGCATATGTACAGCTTGGGCAAGCAAGTACATATATTCATGAGAATATAGATGTAGCGACACGTTAAGTCTGTATATATTTATATAAAATACACACATGGTTTTAACAAGTTTGATTTCATAGCTTCAGTAATTTATTCAGTCATCTGTGAGAACCTTTTTGCCCCTAGGATTTCCCATAAATGGTTCAAAACTTACATTTCATCTTCTCAGTCAAGGACTTAACAGAAGTTACTAAGTTGTCCTATGTGGGGTCCCACCCACAGGAGACAGTGCTCCACGAACTTCTCCAATGTCAGTCCTTCCCATTGGCTGCAGTTCTTCACAAACTGCTCCAGAGTGGGTCCCCCACAGGGTCACAGGTTCTGCCAGAAGACCTGCTCCAGCATGGAGTTTTTAAAAATAAAAAAATATTACAGTTTTCAGGGATTTTCTTTCCCCTGGCATTTTTTGCTAGCCCAAAACAATTGCGGATGCTGTGGAGGTTGCAGATGTGTCTTAATGCCCTGAATAAACTAAAAGTTAAGGTTTCAAGGTGCAAATCCTTAATCTGGCATGAATTGCAATGCATTTGGGCCAATATGCTGCAGCTACTACATCAGGGAAGAGAAAGATAGAAGACAGATGCTACAGGCCAAATAGTTCTTCAAAGCTTATATTGTGGTTGAAGTAATTTTGAAACAGCTGTACCATAGTTGAGAGCAAGTTAAGTTACAACACTGGTAGGCCTGTGGTAACTGTCTTTTCCCTCCTAGCAGGGTCCTGCAGATCCTGAGAAGAGAAACAGTCTGTCAGCATTCCTGTGGGATCCTTCAGTAAAGTCCTTTGGGGAACACGAGCAGTTACTGTCTACTCCAGAACTACTGTCGTAATACGGGCCCATAGATCTTCCTCCCACATAATACAGGTGATTGTATATGCAATACAGGTATATGTATATGCAAAACTTAACTCTGACAAATAGGAAAATCATTTTAAATAGATTTAGAATAGATCTGATCACACCTATGGTCTGATAAACCTGAGCTGAACCTTGCTCATGGGTAATGAGAAAAGTTTATATGTGCTCAAAACTCTACCACTTTAAACTAAATTACAATTTTTCTACTCTGCACACTTATTTTCGTTACAGGCAAATTAAAAACACATTCCAAAAATTATTTTATGATCATCTCGGCCAACTGCAAGTTCATCTAGGTTTCATGCCACGGATAAAGCCTGAAGAAGCTACCCACTGCGTGCTTCAAATAGGAAACAGTGATCAAGGCTATAAATCAGAGAGTAGCATACCCGTTTAGCATTGCTGGCCCTGTAAAGGAGACATCTGACTCTGCATAATGGTCCTGAAGTCACGTACTACATACAGCTGGTAGATTTTCATGGCCTTATTCAATATCTCTGCAGTATGATCATTTGTCTTCCTGCCTCTTACCACACATTCTTTTCCAGCTGTATATACCACCTTCTCCAAGAAGTATGGCCACAACTACCTGGGGCTTCAGGCAAGCCTGCCTCATCTGTCTTTCTAATACTACTTTAAATCAGTCCCCAAGGACCAGAGATGGAAGGAGGCAGCATCACAGTAAATCTTGGAGATTAAAAGCAGGGGAATGGAGCAACCAGGGAATTCGATCTCACGTGTGACCCACGGGCATTAGTGAAAGCCAGAATTTTTGGTTCCCAGCTGGCAACACTCAATGGCAGGGCAAATACTTGGGACTATGTGCTTAAGACCTCAGGAAACTGTAGAAGTTGAGTATGAAATTACTGCAGTCTTAGTGACAACAGACTCTAAAAGACCTGATCAAATAAAGGCCTTACGCATCAATCCAAATCATTTTCCGACTCTATAGTCTGAGGAAGAGAAATAGTTCATATTATGAACTCAGCTGTTATAAAGTTACAAGTCAGTGATAATGATAATAACCTGTATATGGTCTTGGCGAGCAAAGGAAAACTTCATTAGTTGGCTGTAAATAAATTTCCAACTCTGGAGCCTAGAACAGGAAGTTAACTGCAAGGCTGGTAATGAGCATTTCTCCTCCCATCTCTCCCATCAGTACAAAACCCAATAATTTTTATATAATACACACACAAACATATGTATTACATAATCAGCACTGATGCTCAGGAACATAGAGATACAGTGGATACAGTGGAATACCGCTACTTGTTTCTCTATTTGTGAAGAGAAGAAATACTACTAGAGGAAAACAACTCCTAAATACTAGAATACTTTCAAGGTCTTACACAGTATGGGGTGAATATGAATATTACTTCTGCTTAAGCCCTGCAGAAATTTCGTAGTTCCTATCAGCTGCTCTGTGTGCCTGGATATAGAACTTCAGTAACCAAGTAGAAATCATGTTTTATATTACATAAATTATGATTTCAAACTTTTCCCTATCAGAATAGGGCAGCTACCTCTACTGCAGAAACTGTATTAAAAATGGAAGAGATAAGCTCTTCAGTCAAAAAAAAATTCTATTAGAGTTATCTTATGCCCAAGGAACAAGACTGGGGAAAAAAACCCCCACCTCTACAATTTCCAATACACAGGTAACTTGTCAGGTATAAGCATCTTAATTGCAAAGATGCCCTTACCAGTTTTGGTCAATAAAGAATTTATGGCACGTCGTACAGTTTTCATTCTTGTCTCGTGATTAAACTGGGTAATTCCACTCCTTAACTTCAAGTTGCTTTTGATTCAGTAATCACATTTTATCCTACGCTATTTTATATTATCATTAGCCAGACTCCCCCATATGGTGTCTTCAAAGATAATTCAGGTTGGTCACATTTTAATAGCTTACCCCTTTTGTTTTCCACCCAGTGAAACAGAAAAAATAGAGGATGGACATAAATGCACAATAGGTGGTTTAATCAAGTTGATTTCCTCTGAAGGCAAAACATTTATCTGAAAACACCCATAGGATTGCCTCACCTTTTTAATATTAACGTTCCTAAATAATATATTGCTTTGGCTTCCCCAGGAACATTCCATCTTTAAACACACAAACCAAGTGTGTGGGGGGGAGCCACCAAAACCCACAAGACTGACTGGTTTGTGTGGCTCTCTGCCTTGAAAATTATTTGCAAAAGTAGAATAGTGCTAATAGGAGGACACCTTATTTCAAAACATCCTACAGTCTCAGGGAAGATTACGATACTACCTAGGGAAGGGTGATACCCTAGTGAAATTACTGCTGAAGGTCTCCAGTCATCCATGTGTTGCACTATGAGATGGGATAACAACTTTTTTGTATTCTCTTTATGCTATTAATATTTTAAATAAGCTAAAAATAAACTCTCAGCTCTGTAAACATATGGATCAGGTATAGACATATGGCATGTTCCCTCTCTTGTCCACGGCAAGATTTCATGCATAACACATTCACTTACCGTAAGAATCTGTTTGCAGTTTGCTTTCCTTTCAGTGGCTTTTTACAGAAAGGTGTCCTCATGGTCTAACCACTTTCATTGTTTAGGGGCTGTGCCAATTTCTGAACTTGCTCAACAGCATAAAAACAATTTCCCAGAACTGCACCCACTCTGAACTTGCAGTTCACGCTGGTCACTAGAGCATGCATACTTGTCCACAGACAAAGACTGCAAGAAAGAAACCAATACTCTAAATCATGCAAGACATTCCTACGTCTGAAGTAGTTAAGGTATCTGAATGGGGGAAACACAGTTTCTACATCATTCCTTAGTTCTTTCAGGGTAAATTATTGGGCCAGGCCCATCCTGAACCTCCTGTCCTGGTTTCTGTTCCAGAACAATTCCCACTCCTTGCAACATAGAGCTAGTTTACTTCAAAGTCTTTATCTGGTCCTTTACTAGATAGTCTATTGCATAGTTATTACTGTCTAATATTTAGACTAAAAAATATGGTTTGCCAAAAGCAATTCCTTTTCCAGCAGTGCTTTATTTAAAAAGAAGGTAATCAAATTTTAATGATCCTCTTTTGTTAGCTCAAACCAAGTGCAAAAATTCCTCCTGTCACTTCCCTTGGGTTTGAAGGGTATCAGCAATGTTATCCATTTTAAAGGGCACAAACATTTTGGTGGTGAAAATTCAGATCTTTTACTTTTAAAATAGATGATAAAAGTTGTAACAAAAATGCTACGGAAAATAAGAGTACAAGCAATCAAATAATGAAGGCCAAGACATTTTTCCAACAAGTTAAGGACCCTTTGGAAAGCAACACTGAACCCTCAGTGTTTCCCTAGAGATTTTATTTTGTTCTATACATGAAAAACTTGCTCTAATCTGCATTTAATGCTGAGGAGGAAGGTCAAAGCCTAGCCACAATTATTAATTCTTGTAAACAGGCACAGAATCTGGGAACTCTAATTCTAACAACAAATATTTCTGTGAACCCCAGGATTGCATGAATAATCCACATTGCATAAAATGTGATTTTTTACATGTCTGGGACTATGTCTGAGGCTGGTAAAAAAAAACACCTTGAAATAATTTGCCTAGAAATATATGTACACTGCCTCAGCTATCAGAAAGTGCACATCAGGGTAACGCTTTAAAAATTCAATAAATCTACAGATGATGTCCTTCACATAAAAAAAAGGCAAGTTTTTGCTGAATCTCAGAGACAAAGCAAAAGTTGCCAAAGATGGCCTATAAAATTTTTGCTTTCCAAAAATTCCTTGGCTTAGACTCCTTGGCAAGACCAATTTTAATTGTCACACTTGCTATTTGAAAGGCCCATCAAGTCTGAAACTAAAATGCATATTTCTTTATGTATGGAATAGCTGGATTTTCCTTCTATTCTGGGGTTTAAACAGCTTCCCATCTTTTAAAATTATAACCTTAAAAAGATGCAATATGAGTACTTCTCTTACTGATTTTTTGAGAATTGGCTTCCTCTGTCACTTTGAAGAAGAGACTGTAAGTTACATCCTGCTTTTTTTTTTTTTTTTTTTTTTTTTTGGTTGGTTGGTTTTTGTTTCTTTGTTTTTCCCCCTTTGCCCTTAGGAATACATGCAATAATATCAAACTGGAAGTGACAATCCTACTAACCAGGAAACATGATGTGATACGTTTCTAAATTTGAGGGGAAAGTGGCAGAGCTTCAGGATTACACTGAGAACAGAAGTGCCAACCAGAAAAGCATGGCTGGAGCAACCACTTAACAGAGCTTCAGAAACGTCAGTTTTCTCTGGTAAAGGTTTTAATTGCCATCATGATGCAATTCCACTACTGGTTGCAAATTATTAGTCTTTATTGTGTTATTTGCCATTAAAAACAGCATCAGCTCAATCTGAGCTTCTGGAGGTCTGAAGCCGTGTTTGTTTGCTGTTGATCTTGACTCACAACCGTAAACCACTGCTTGCGAGGCCAACTGGCTCCAAGGCACAGAACCAAAATGCTTGTCAACGTCTCATGCAGAAGCTTGCGGGGAAACAAAACCAGTAACAAAAATAAAATCATCACCTTCTCCTCATGCTGTAACTAGAGAGAAGGGCCCAATCTTTAAGCATATTACACCAAGAGCGTAGCTATGATTGAGAATATTTCTTCCAAAATCCCAACAATTATTAGACCATCAGCCCCATTACAATTTGTAAATACAAGCAGAGACTGAAGCCTTGAGTTGTGGAGATAGAAATCCTGGCATTTGAGTCCAGAAAAGTTAAATTAGAAACCAGAAAGGACTTCCTGGGATATCCACTCTTGACTGTGCTGAAGATGACTTGGATCTCTTCAGCCAAAGCATTTGGCGTAACTTGTTCCAGACCAATTTACTATTACTGCTGTACAGTTGAGTCTCACTCCTTGCTGCTAAATTTAGGTTGAGCACTCCCTACCCCTCTCATCACTACCTCTGAGTTCAGCCCCAGACCTGTAGGGAAAGGGGGACAGGAGGAGACCATTCTCTTCTGCTATTCTCCTCCCCATTCAGGTTTTGGCTGAAAGCCAGTGGCCAGAAGTGAAAGCACCTGGATCTGCAGCAAACAGGAGGAGTACTTTCACAGAATCACCGGGGTTGGCAGGGACCTCTAGAAATCATCTAGTCCAACCCCGCTGCCACAGCAGGGACACCTAGAGCAGGTTGCACAGGATGACGTCCAGGCAGGTTTGGAATATCTCCAGAGTCGGAGACTCCACCACCTCTCTGGGCAGCCTGGTCCAGTGCTCTGCCACCCTCAAAGTAAACAAGTTCCTCTTCATGTTTAGATGGAACTTCCTACATTCAAGTTTGTGCCCATTACCTCCTGTCCTATCACTGGGCACCACTGAAAAAACACTGGTGCCACCCTCCTGGCACCCTCCCTGTAAGTATTTATAAGCATTGATGAGATCCCATCTGAGTCTTCTCTTCTCCAGACTAAAAAGACCCAAGTCCCTCAGCCTTTCCTCATTAGAAGGATGTTCCAGTTCCACTTTGTCCGTGATATGGATAAGTCACATCAGCTTTTCTCCCTGCTCCCACCCTTTCCTTTTTAAGAGAGTTTCCATGAAGGAAAAACTGTATGTTAAGAGCACAGATGTCTCTGTAAGACAGAAGGTAGTGTTTCCCATTACATGACAGTATGGTCACAAGGTACTGGAGCAGAGTATCGTAATTGAGAGTGTATCATGAGTGACCCCAGAATTACTTCTCAAGTGTGTTATGCAAGAGATTATGCCGGCTTCAGAAGAACAGAACTGAAGTTCAAGGAAAACATCAGTTATTGAAATTGTATAAAATAGATATGTAAAAATTACTGTGATTTTTTAATTTTACCTTTCCAGATGCCAAAGCAGCATGGGGGAAAAAAACAACCAACAAAAAACTCAATGATTGCAAGACTGCGGCCAATACAGAATGAAATTCCAAGTCTTGGGAGACAGCCGTGGAGACACAGAAGTGCTCACCTATACTAGTTGTAGCATTTAATAATTGTGTGCAAAGGAGAGTAAGAAGTCCATCAAACAAGACAGAGACGATTGCTTTGAAAGGAATGGCTCCATCTTATATCTTATCGTGCTTTATCTTATTCAGTCTAGCCTGCAGAGAAGGAAATAGAGTTCTGCTATTCAAAGCATTCCTACTTTAATTTCATTTTTCTAAAATGCAAAAAAATACAATTTCATTTAAGCATACAGTAGTCTAGCAAATCTTATATTTGTTTCCAAAATTGAGAACCTGAAAAGTAAGCAAGAATGCTTACGTGTAAACTTTGTGAAATTACATTCCATCCTGTGATGAACACAAGGGAGGAAACCAAGGAGTAGGCAGGCGATGACAAGTGAAGATATATTGGACACAAACTCCTAATCCAAGTCTCTAAACACAATGTTAGAAAAAACAGCTCACATAAAGAGAAGACAAGAGATAAATATTCATGCAACAATCAGTTTAACATTGCAGGTCCAAGACTTTTTTCCTGAGAATTTCAATTTTGAATCCCATTTCAGATTTCTTTTAAATGAATCTGTCATAGTTCACAATTTATATTAGCTCAATTAGATCATGCTATTCCCTCAGGATCCTATTCCTACTGAGAACAACAGATGCCTTCAATATTCAGCCTTGTTCTTTTATGTTTGTGTTTCTCATAGTGCAAATATTTTAGGGGAAGTATATAAAGCCAGAAAATGAAATTATGTCTCGAGAGACATTGTGAGTATTAAACTATGCAGTTAATTCCAAATTAAAGTGAAACATTTAACGGCTGAAGGGAAAATTCCCATTTGGTAAAGCCTCAGGGACTTGCTACCTGTCCTTGATTTTAGTGTACCCCAGAGCTGCTATGGGATGTGAAAAACTTTTAAACTGATAACCTATCAAAGTGTTATTTTTTTGTCACCATAAGTAAAAATCAGTATCAACAGGGTCTTAAGAAACATTTGACAAAAGTACCATATTATGATATAAAAATCCCCTCTACAATTTCCCTATGTTCTTAGCTACACATTGAATTGTTACTCATCATTCCACCAAAGTCTGATATTCCTTTCTACCTCTGTAATATAACACAAAAGAAACTTACAGTAAGAGACATCTGGCAATCTGATTCATCCTGTCTACTCACCCAGATTTACACTTATCACCAGTTTAATCCAGTACTCCGGTCTTTCCTCACCATTGCAGACTTTCCTCAGCTTCCCTGACCTCTCTCCAGGATATTGAACCTCACTGATTTTCAGTCCTCACCACCTGTTTCACCGTCTCTCCCCAATCAATATTCAAACATTTTATTTGCAGATAACAACTATCCTGATGCAGTCTGTACTCTCCAATACACGCACAGGGTTTTTTTGGTAGTGACAAAAAATATGTTGGTAATTTGATAACCTGCTTTGATCAATTTGTATAAAACACTAAAGACTCCACAGTTTGTGGAGTAGCTAGAACAATGTCCTAGTCTTAAGAACATGGGCACAATCAAGAGATTACTCTCCCTATATATTCCTACATCTACAACGTCTGTGTAGCTCCCCTAAGCATATGGATGGAGGAAGCAGGAGGGTATTCTCTGTAGGCTTCATTTGGACACAGAATGATCAAAAAACATGCTCATGAAAAACTGAGTTTGTGATTAGAGACTCAAGCCAAGGCTGGAAAAGGAAGCTCACAGGGAAATGGAGTTTCAGTTCCTTCATAGCCATACAGAAATTCATTAGTACAAGGAGAAACTAAGTAACTTAAATCACGTATAACCTTCCACAAAGCTCAACATGCATCAGATCTTAAAGATCAGTTCTTGAATCAGCATGGATATCTATGCACTACCAGTGCTCTTTGCAAGCTTCTTTCCCTCTGGGGATTTTTGTGGTAGAAATATGAAATTCAGAGATAATTTTTACCTCCATCCTTCCTTTGACATTTACAACACTTCAAGAATGCATTTGCTCTTCAAGGGTATTTTAATCTATTAAAGAATATTTATGAGTCCTGCTTCAAAGAAAACCACTGGAATGAGAAGTCACTCAAAAACAGAGAGTGAAGATTTGCATTTGCAACTATTTATAGGTTAACTCCTAGCAAGACAAAAAGCAACACCTAAAATGTATTTAAAACTTGGGTTAAAGAAAAAGATATCAGCGCACTAATCATATTCTCTTATCTGTTCCGCGTTTCAAAGTTTGATACCAAAGTACACCTAGAGAACATGTAAAAAGCCTAAGATATTACTACAGTGTCAGTGGGAGGAAATTAATTCACAAATCAATTAAATTGAAGGCAACCAAAGAGTTCTTTAAAAAAAAGTTAAAAGTTTAAAAGCTTGGTTTTGTTCTGCTGAAATTCAGTGCCATTTTGTGTAAACCTCTGACTAATGATTTTGTGAAGCAAAGGTATTATGTTATTTCACAAAAGCCTCAGAAGGATGGCGAGGGTTTATAAATGGCGCTGTTCCTATGTCTCGCTAGCGTACAGCTCCAGAGTAAACTGCCCTGTGCTAAATTCAGTAAAGGGGCCGTACCCGGGAAGTCAGGGCAGCATCTGAGGTTTTGGTGTCGAGGGGACTGCACAGTTGCGTGCAGACTCCTAAGCCTTGGAAACCAGATCATCTAATTATATTGTCCAAAAGTTTTACTTCATTCACTCCGACTCCTGTTACAGAAGTTTATTGATATCCCCGTCCCGTTGATAGACGGGCATTGGAGCTCCGAGGTGTTTGCCGCACCTGTTCATTCCAGGCAAGTGAATATTAAGTACTAAAGGGACAGGTTCTATTTTCAAGAAAGAACAGGGAAATTACTCGCATTTAAAAACCAGAGCCCAATCTTGCCATGGTTAGCAGTACCATACTTCACTTACTTTTTTCCAAAGAAAATAATTGCATAAAAACCAGAGCTACTTTCCATGCAAGACTGCACTCGTTAGAAGTTTGGGCAGAAAAATCAGACTCCTAAAAACACCATCTGTGCATATATGCACGTACCTCCTTTGAAAACAATTGGAAAGTTCAAATGTTCAGCTTTTTTGGGGAAAGGAGGGGAAATCAAGCAAATGCTTCTGTGCACTCATAGATACTTATATAAGGATTTCAGAGTTGATTACAAAGCACTGATTGTGAAAGCTTTGACGAAGAGTATCCTAGAGAGTAACAAGACAAATACATGAATTACTAAAATGGGAGACACATTTATCTAACTATTCCTGGTGAAGCTTAGAAGCCAATGGGGACAAAAAGAGCATATTTGCCTTACTTAATTGACTTGGAAGATGACAATATTTGTATCATGAAACTCAGCAGCTTTCTGAACAGTTGGTGTGCTGACATTTTAATGCCAACCCTAAGAACACCGTTTCCAGCAATGACATTTCTAGGGAAATTGTTACAAGTTCACACATTCAGAGGCAGGTAAAGTCAATTGTTCTCCAAGTATAGAATTACCTTATTAAAACAAATTAAAATTGATAAAAAATTATATATTATAAAAGCCTTTGTCAAAAACCTCTAGGGAATGATTATTCATAGCAGTCTTTACTACAGCTCTGAAGGCAGCACTATTGTCAATCAACCTACACTTTGACATCATCTAATTAAAACAGCATTAAATATTATGAGTCTCCTTAATAATAATATCCTTTATTTATTAACAATATCAAAATTACACTGCCCTCGAAGAAGGGTCATTATTTTTATTTAGATAATATTTGCTTTGCTAAGATTTGAATTTAAGAAATTGCTGAAATGTCCTTAGGTTTTTTTATAAAATGTATTGTGTTTTTATTTTGATAAACAGCATTTTTTGAGTTTTGTAATCATAAATCTGTAAGTGTTCTAGGTACTTTCCTGCAACAGGAAGGCTTTGATTTCTCTTATCTAGCACAATTATTTCCTTCGTAGCAATCAGAAATCCACCAAGTACTTTGCAAGTATAATGGCTCCTAATAAATCTCTCCAAAATGAAAAAAATTGCAGAACTCGGGCACTGAAGACAAAGGTGCAGGAGGAAACTAATATATCTAATATGCTTATTTTACTGTATTTTTATTCAAGTTGGAGTGGCTTACTCGTATCTGAATCAATTTTCCAATGTAGTCAAAACGATGTGGAAAGTCCTGCTACTGCCAACTACAATGAGGATTTAACCCTGTTTGTTACTGGGGCAGATTGAACAGTACATTGCAGGTTACAGATGGCAAGCTGCTGAACAACAACTGGCAGCTTTCAGCAAATGTCTACCACTCTTATTAATTAATTACAGTTTCTGGAGGTATTCTAGTACTCTATGTATTTATCAGACACATAAACAGTGGGAGAATTACCCAGTCTGAAGAATCTATTCTTTATTAAAGTTAAATTACTGACAATTAATTGATCTCTCAGTATGTAAATATTAGGAAACTAAATTTCTAATAGTAACCTTAATTTTAGAGAATATATTTTGAGAAAAATGAGTTGCCTATAAAATTTTCTCCTATTAACAAAACAAAACAAAAAATCAGTTTGATTTCATCACTATACAATTCACTTAAAGGAGAAAGTATAATTTTAGACACAACTCAGCAAAGCCCCAGCTTTTAAGGAAATATGACTTGAGTAATAAGTGTCATCTACTATCAGAGGTAGAGACTGTGACAAGCTCCAGGAAAGGGCACTGCTAAAGGCTTTTATTACTTTTTATGTACCATCATCCAACTGTTGTTAAGGAAATTCAATTACCAATTGAAGGGTCATTTATCCAAATTATTCAGTGCTACAAAGGAAATCTGACACGCGAACAATTTAGATAAGGAATCCTAGTGATCTAGTACCCCAAATTGTCTGCAATTTGTCACTTGGATTGTACTTTTAAAGGTAAGCCTTCATTGCCCTTGGAAAAAATAACTCCATTAAATGCAGACTGACAACTACAGTAGCTGATGAGAAATAGGTAAGTTTTTATACGTCTTAGAGTATCTGCCAGAATGTTTCCCAGTGTAAATACTATAAAAAAATTTTTTTGAAAAGGTGAATACTGTACCTTGCACTAATACTATATATTAGGTGTTCCCTCATACTTCGACAAATAATTTTTCCACTGTAGGTGTATATATTTGTATACATAGTTCTGTCTATATATACACACAGATACACATAAAAATACTCATAACAAATATTTTTTATTTTTTTTTAATAACTGTGCCTGGTTATTGAGGCATTGCATATCTGCCTACAGCAAAATATTCACTGCAAATGCACAGAAGCAGTTTACATTCATCTTTGAGTTCTCAAGATCCCATCCTTCACCTAATTTCTTGCTGACAGATTAAAAAAAAAAATAATCTACAAGTGTGCAACATATAGTATATGTAGTTGCCTCTATAGGACTAAAAACTGAGAACTAAAAAATGACCATAAATCGAGGGCATCAGAGGACTTCCTTTTTCCTTCATCCCTGTCCTCGTCACTGCCAACTCTTTTCAAAAGAGAAGCTATGAGATTAAAAAAATCCCCTCAGCAACTTTAGGCCACCACAGGGATCGCCCTTGGGCAGGTTGAGCTCAGCAATAATCCCTCACCAGGACAGGGGCAGAGAAGGGCTAGCAAAAGCTTTGAGCAGGCAGATGGAGGAGATGACCATCAAACATCCTTTCCAGCCCAAATTATGTGTTGGCTTTTGGATGCTGATGAAGTGATATGGGAAGAACATCAGCTGATTGCCCAAGCAGCACATGGAAAGCAAAACGCTGCACAGCGTGTCATCTCTTGTCTTTTTTCCTACTAATTTCTGTTTTGTTATTAATGCAAACAATAATTAAGAGATCGGTTTTCTGTGACCTTTATTTCCATTGAGGGACTTTGTGTTCACATTCAAAAATATTCTTAAGTGAACAGGAAAAAAACCCAAGGAGAACAAGGAGGACATAATTTGCTCTGACAGTTCACTGGTGAAAATAAACTGTATATCTAAAGTCTAGTTTTCAAGAAGACTCGAAACAACACTCACAGTAAAATAAATATAAAGTACCATTTTCCTTTTGCAAGAACAGATATTATAAAAGCACTGAAAATAAAAAAAGGTTAAAGCATAAAGCTTTAACTCTTAATTAGGTAAACTCAAGGTAACCAGGACATGCCATTTCTTTTCAGGAGGCAAATGTGGGAGAAAAAGCATTAAGTAAAATCCAAATAATTTTAACAAAGCTTAATCTTGACTCACAAGTAGGATGTTTATTCATGGATTTTTTTTCTGGCATTTCTCAGTATTAGAATACAAATAAGAAATTATCGGTGGTCCTTGGGAGTCAGGAGAAAAAGAAGCAAAGCGATAATCAGTCTTAAAAAACCCTATACTTAATAGTAAATTCTGAAGAGTAAACGTAGTGAGTTATAAAGAATCTGTATTTGCTTATATGTCGCTGCTAGCATTCTAATTTAGAAATAAATAGATTTTGTAAGAGGAAATACTGTAATGTCAAAAAGGTATTTGCAAAACATTAGACAAAGAAATGGCTGCTTTCAGAAATAGACATTCATTACCAAAATATGCAATGCTAAATATGTTTGCATATTTTAGTCATATTCATACCTAAAGATAAAGGTTTCTGCCAAGATTAGGAGAAAAACTGGGAGAGACTTCTTGTTCAGAAGTTATTTTCAATTTTATCAAAAAATGCATGTATGTGCAAAGAACTGCATGGATACGTGCAGCACAGTGCTAGCGATGTATTTGCTTAAACTGGAGGACACAAAGGTTTCAGTTTGACAGGAGCTGTCTACATGTTTGGGTTGAAAGGGTGAATTGGTTCAGCCAGAGGAAACACAGGGCATGAGGGACTGAAGAGTTGTGCGTTACTACATTTGCAAAATGACGGCCAAACAAGTCTCACTGGTGCTAGTTCTTCATGTTTTGTCAGTGAACTGACAAGGTGGCGATGCCATCTTACCCAGGGTGGACACAGCAAACATGTTGATGGAGAAAAAGCTTAGCAGCTCCGTGGCCACTTCCTTACTGAGACAATGCATATAGCCTACTAAAATTTAGCTGCCGGTAACATAGGTATAAATTCAATCTTGTCTCACAGGGATGTTGTAAGTAATAATCATCCTGTAATATGTCTTAGGTCCTTCCAGAAGGACCACTAGTTTTAAATTTTACAGGTAATTAGTAATCTTATACATCAGTAACATGAAGAAAGGCAATGGATAGTAAAAACCTATTTAAACCACTTCCTTTATAATACAGAAATGTCTTTTTAGAAGCAAATAAGATCCTTCTCCATTTCAAAATGTGACATGAATTTATCCTCTCATTACAAACTATAAACTTAATAACTTCTTTTCCAATTTTAAATTGGAAACAAAGATCACCGAACATACCTTTTTTTGTAAATTGGTACATCTACACTCACAGCAATCTCTGCTTTTGACAACATAATGCATACACAATTTATTCTGGTAGAAAATACCTTATATCTTTTGTAGTTAAACTTACTGTATAGTATTCTAGGGATAAGGATGGCAGAAGAAAGTGAACTTTTTTGGTGCCTTTTCTAAATAGACTACATCTCTAGACATTTATTCCCATTTTCTCAAGACAACATAGCATTGGTTTACATGTCGATTCATTCTATTCGATACTTTAAACTCATTGTTCCTTCCTTCTCCTGTTTTTCCTCTTTTTAGTTACAACGCGCTTTAAATTAAACCCAGATCCCACAGATGATTACACATAAGCATCCCTTATGGATTTTACTGTGGTTCTAGATAAATTCAGTATATATCAGCATCGAGTCTCCGGTCCTGCATGTGATAGTATCATAAGCATCCTTTCCGGACCACAAAATCTATGGCAGCTGTCTGAGTAGGTAAGAAGTCTGTTGGCCCAGGGTATGACCAGTGGCCACAGTGTCAGTGTTCTGCAAACCTCAGCTTCTACTAGAAAACACAGCTTTTGTCATCGCTTTAACAGTTTAATAGTATCACTTCGGTTTCACATGACACCAGCACACAAACCGCTCTGGGGAAGATGTTGCAAAGTGATGGTCAATGACTGAAACGGCTGTCGTCAGGGTTGTGCCTCTGGAGAGAATCAGACAGGAGCATGTCTCTGCCCGCATATGGAAAATGAGGACCATGTTTGTTTTAGAAATATCCCAAAGAAAGTAATGCTGGAAGAGAGCGATGCTTTTACCCTCTAGAAATGCACTTTTGAAAAATCTGAAGAAACTTGTAGAATTTTCTAGAAGCTGCAGTCCAGATGAGAGATTCATGGATAAATCCATAAAGCATAGCACAATATAAACAAAAAAATCAGATCAGGAACAACCAAATGCATGTGGCCTGTCAACTTTAAACAACAGCTTCTCACGGAGCTGGCAGAGAAGTAAACAAAACCTACCAACTGATCTGAGAAGTACTAAGCTATATAGCAAAAGACAAGAAAATGAGGACCGTGAAGTCTGTTTATGAGCACCTGACACTGCTACCCAGCAGCACAAGTCTTACAAGCACCTGAGAAAACAGTCTGCCAAGACATCAGATCTGCAACAGTGAAATGCGTTTTCCCGTTAAACCAAGGACGCATTAGCAGTATATTGCACAAACAAACAAGACCACAGACATCGTAACATCCTAAGAACAACAATTTCCTCATACATTTTAAAGGCATGGAATACTGACCTTTACATACCCACGTTTGCCGTCTTTGTTCATTGTCTTATAAAAGGAGAAGCAGGCTGACACAGGGGAGTGGGAACTGAAACGATCTTGAAGATATCCAAGAGTGCTATTGATTTGCTTTTTTATTCCAGTGCATGCTCAATGAGAAAATTAGATTAAATCAGTCAGCTAAATATATTCTTGGAACTGAGTTGATGGTTTTAGCGATTAAAGTAATAGGAAGGGAAACAAAACAGAAAAAACCAAGGTGCATTTTAAAGACATCAGCCTTACTTCAGACAGCTCATGAGATCTAATTTTTACTTTAGAAGTAGTGAAGTTCCACTGCTTTTGCAGTAAAGTTGTGTTGGTTTCATCTAATGTTATTGTAATAACATAGAAAATTGTATATTTTACCTTTTTGTTTTGTTTGTGAAGTTTTTTTGTTAGGGTTAATCAAAACTGGCAAAAAAGTGCAATATATTCTGTTAAGGTAACCAATGGGATTACTTCCTGTAGAACGTTAAAGAAAGTTGTCACTGATTAAGAAAACTTCTGAAGTTACCTGTGTACAGAACTATTCTACACTCAATTCATATGCAAATAGACAAGTACATTTCAGAAAGCAAGTATGGAAAGCTAAAAAGCCACTTGGTAATCAATGGTGACAGATATCACAAATTGCATTTAACTAGCCATTAGCCTATTGGTAATCTCTCTTCTAAATGAAAAAGACCAACAAACAAAAAAGGAAACAAGCCCCAAATCCTCCCCAATCTGTCTAGGGCTACAGATCCTAGCACACTTGCAAATCCTATTCTGGAAACCCATCTCACACGCCTGTCCAGAATTTGGTGGATTACTTCTTTGGCAACACTGAATACTTCTGAATAGGTTTAATATTCCAGCTGATGCTCATAAAATAGATTTTCTTTGTCCTCCAATAAAAACAAAACAAAACAAAAAAAACCAAACAAAAAATAAATGTTCTATGGAAGACTTTTCAGATAGAATTCAAGGTGAAACCCTGATTATCTAGGATATTCATTAAATTGGAACTTTTTTTGCATGCATCTTTACCTTCCGTGCTTGTTCAGGTCCCAAAGGATACAATTAAAGTATGGTTCTACTAGATTAGTAACAACACTCTTCTTTTTTACTTTTTTTTTTTTTTAACCTTTTTTTCCTTTTTTAAACTGTGAAACTTTTTTCCAAGCAGAAAATGGCAGTTCATTCAAACTCAGCCATCTTGTGGAAAAATATACCCCTTTAGGTGGGAAGCTGCATAACTACCTGGCTTGTTCCACCAGCTGTCTAGAAGCTCATCCTGCAAACTTCTGTGCCTTTCCAGGGCTGTGTTTCCAAGCAGTTTGCAGGTTTCCATGAGCAGCTCAGCACCTCCCAGGACTCGTGGGATGCCAGGATTCACTACAGTTCCCATTGAACCCACCCAATCCTGCGGCCACCTGGAGCTGCCAGGGTGCAAGACTGGCTTCCACTGGCACTCTTCCCCGGATGAGCAAAGCAGGCCCGTTGCACAGTTAGCGTGAATTCTTTCCCAGGACCCACAGCTCAGTATGTGACAGCTACAGCATGACAGGATTCATACTTTGGACGCCTGTAAATCTAGGTTTGCAGGATGCTTCCGCAGCGGGAGAACACTGGGAAGCACAAGCTGGCACGCTTTCATCTCCCTGCAAACGCAACATAATTTCTCAGTACCTTGCCAAGTCTAATTTTAAGCCTTACAAATAACCTGGCTTTTACCACTCCCTTTGGGAAATGAGTCAACAGCCTACTATATTTCACTGACAGCCACCCAGCGTGAGGGTAGGACACTAACATCACACCCCAGGAGTCAGCTCAGAAGATGAAACCCAAGGACTTTCCTAAATAATTTCCCAATAGAAGATACATGGTTTCCTCACCTCTCAAAGAAGCTGCAGGTTTTATCCATTTGCTCACCCCCACCGCCCCCCCCGCCACGCACCCCAGTTATGCACAGCCCTTCTGTGTGCCTCTGCTGTTGCCATCAGTACTGCAGCTACTATAGCTTGTACAGGAGATCTGCTTCCAGACACGATTTCCCAGGCAATTTAACCCCAAGGGTACTACAGCATCCTAAAAAAGCTGGCTCGTCACAAGTTTTGTATGCAGAAAAGGGCACTTCATATACTGAAGAGACTTAAGGTTTGCTACTACATATTTGGGGATGGGCAAGAATCCAAGTGAGCTGCGGCATCCAAATCCAAATGAACTGAGTTTCTCTCTGCTACATGTCACTGGTCAGAGAGGCAGCAAAAAGGCTTCTGCAGAGTTTAAAGAAAGGACAACCCTTCCTCTGTGCGTGGAGCCATAAAACAGGTCATGCAACTGCACCACCATAAATGAATTTAATGTTGTTTGGCACAGATTTAGGAATCACAGTACTGTAGATTTACAAGCTATGCCATTAGGAACAGACACTTAAATTCACAAACAACAGATGGACATTAAACATATTTATAATACTATATACAATGTCCCCTACAGGAGAAAGCTGGAGAAACTGCTGTAACTCGCCTCCATATTGGCATCTCTTACAGGATATATATATATCTCACATGGATACAATTACATTTCCCTATTGCTAACATAACGCAACTTTTTTTTTTTCTTTTGGGTGGGGAGTGGGGCAGTGGAACACCCAGGTAAGAAATACGCAGGTGTCTCTGAAACATAAAATCATTTCAGTGATACTCTGAACGCAGACAAGGTGTATTTTCTTTTTTAAAGTTTTAATAGAACTTCAAACTCTACAATCAGCATTTCAGAAATTAACATTAGATCCCCTTTATTATTAGAGAACAGTAATGAGCCTTTTTTGTTATTTCATGGTTCAATTATTAAACTAGATTGGGTTTTTGCCAGATTTTTAGACTTTTACTTGAGGCTGCAAGGAAATGCTTAATGGCTTCAAAACCAAAACTAAATAAGATAATATCTGAGAAATATGCACAGTTTTGTGAGACAACAGAACTGCATCTCAGATGACAGTCATGTTTTATGATTATTTCTGCAATTTATTATAAGCCTTGGGCAATGTATTGGTAAGTTAAAGTGTTAATTATTTCCAAAATAAATGAAGCATAATTTATCACCCTGGACTATGTTTTAAGACATTACATCTCTTCTTAGAAATATAAAGGAAAAGGTTTAACAAAGATGGTAGGTTAAGTTTCAAAAATACCTTTTTGATATGTGAATGATCATTTTAAGGAAACATTTAATGTTGGCTGATAGAAAGCATTAAAATACTGGTATGGAATGACATAATGACATTGTTTTGTATTTACTAGGGCACAGTTTCAGAGGGTCCTCACTAGTGATTATGAGTGAAGCAATTTCAAGTAGACTGTGCCGGTCTGCCACCATGGCCACTTAAAAATTCACTAAACTGTATTAGCGTTTCTGAATGTTCTCTAGGAGAGTAGCCAAGGCCTTTAGAAGAAGAGCTCAATTCTGGATCTGGTCAGCAAAAGCTGGCAATGTATTTCAAACAGCAAACAAAACACCACTTAATTGAATGATATTTATTTAGCTGGAAACACTAGATGGGCAATACCACTTTTTCTTAGAGGATAGCGCATGATGCAAACAGAGACACTTCTGAAGTTCAGCTCCGTGCTTGGGCTCTTTTTCCTTTAGGGAAGAATGTCCAGAGGCATTTAAGAGGTCCCAGAGCCTGGGTAGGTTTTCAGCTTGGGGAGCCGCACCAGTGATGCACATAGTCTCAAGAAGAGATACAGGTGTCTCCGTGCCAGCACTTCTCTTATGCCTCACTGCAGTGACTAGACTGCAGAAAGCTTTCATCAGTGCCTCCACTGCCCTGACCACGTAAACCTGGTTAAAAACACCCCCCAACTGTTTGTACCCCAGACAGTTATCCAACAGCATCAAGCAACAGCTGTTTTTATGCTGCAGAAGTTGGCAGACCGGGGAAGGACAGTGTTATTCTGGCACCTGAATAATAATTGTACTTTTTCTCAATTCTAGCATTTGACATTGAGGCATTATGCACAGCAATGAAGTCATGATGCTGTTATGACACATGAAACTGCACTGCATGACCTACACTAGGGTAATTTTCTGATGCAAGAACTTAAAATGCATCATTTATATACAGTTGAGCACTGCAATGTGACATCTAAACAACTAAAGTTAGTCCCTGAATGCATAAGGAGGGAGGAATGGAGTGCAGTATATTGCAAAATAGTTTCCACTATTTTTATGCTAGCACAGAGTCCAAGTAAGAAATACAGAGTATGGAAGCACAGCCTGCCTTTAACTTAAATACATGTAAATCTATTAGCCAATATAAGAATCTGATATTTTGGTTAAATTATGTAAGGCATAAATGACCAAGAAACCTTTTTTGCAAAGACTTACAAATGCGCAAAGCTCTAGTCTGACGCTTCCTCTCAGTTCTTTTGTTCCCAGGTGGAATTCTGTCCTCTGCACCTGTCTACCTGCCTTTCTGCTTCTATCATCCTTAATAAAACAGTGAAGGAAAAGCAAGAATGATAAAAAGGAAAGATGCGATAACGAAGTTTAAGACAGAATGGGAGAGGACGAGCAGAGTAACCTCCCTAGATAACAGTTCTGTCTTGAATAGCTGCTTATGGGCTAAGTTCCAGAATTGCCAATACCACGTACTAAAATGTTATGAATTAGACCTTAAAAGAAAGATTAAAAGAAGTTTCTATATGCCTTTGTGTACTTCAATCCTTACGAATTCATAGTTCGTTTTTAATTTAGAGAGGTTTCAGCAATTTAAAACAACAACAACAGCAAATATATGACGGTCCTAGATTTGCCAAACTTCAGTGGTTCATTTTAAAACCATAGTCTTACGTTAACGTGATCTTCTTTTGTTTCACCTAATTCAAGTCAGCTAGCAGAATCTGAGACTAAGCTCAGTCTGCCAAGCAAGCTTCTAGTTTATAAAGATCTAAATTACAATTCTACACAAAGGCCAAAAGCAAGTTTAGGTGAAGCTGAGCAGCAATTTTTTTCTACCCCTCCCATTCCCCTTCAAGCACTTGCTTCCTATTTTCAGTATTATGACAGGCAGCAGTTAGAGAACATTTAATAGATAATGAGAGTTCTGAGTGGTTTGAATACTAAACCATATGAAAGCTCACAGAAATCGATAAAATCTGACAGGTTCTCTCCTGTGCTGCATTTCTCAAGGAAGGGGGAGAGAAAGGGATTTATACCAAATTTTATTTTGGAATACCTTTCCCAGCATCATTCAATTTAACATAAACTGAGCAAACTGGGTAGTCTAATTTTATCATGTCACCTTCAAGCCACATTTAGTTATATTTTTCTGATTCATACAACTGCATGGTTTTTCGTAAAGCTGATTTGGCTTTCCCATTTCCCATAATCCAATTATGTTAAAGTCAGATAAGCAATTAAAGTGGAGGTGAACTTTTCTATACCTTTTAAACATAGCAAAGCACTTCGTAGACAATTAATATTATTTCCATAGATTTGGTTCCTGCCTCAGTTTCTCCATCCTAATAGGAAGCAGGTGATTGACCTCTTCTACACTGAATTGTGACAAGTGAAGATAGAAAACTTTTGTATGTTTTGTTGTAAAAAGCACAAAGAATTTTATCCCTAGTGGATATACCCATGAAGATTATGAAATGGAGGACAGCCTTCAATTGTATCCTTACTGGAAGGAGGGAATGAAAGCTAGCTGCCACCAGAGGACAACGCAAGCGGCCACTGTCAGTATCTCTCTGGTTCTGCTTGCTACTGCCAGGGAAGATCTGGGGGCTGACCGCACTCATAAATACAGATTGGGGGGTGAGGAAATCAAGATGGGAGTTGCTGCCTTCAAAGCTGGATGCAAGTGCTCTGGCAAGGCTAGGAAGGAGGATCTTTTGGCCTCAGCAGGATGATGCATTGGTCATACAGTCACCAAAAAGACACAAGCTAACTTTCTAAGTTGCACTTAAATGACAAGCTTTGGAAATTAGCACCAGCTGCTCCTGTGTGTTCTTTAAATAAGCATGGCATTTTAATGCATAGTTACTCAAAACATTCTATTTCTTAGGCTCAATACAGTTACTTGATGAATAGCTGACTGTTCTTTATAAATTCCTTTTTCTCATACCTGTTCTTGAAGAATCCAATTTTCCAAAAGCTGTTTGAATGAAATAATTATCATCCAAACCAACCCAAGACAACTCTTAACAACATCTTGAGCAAACGCTAAATAAAAGTAATCAAAATCCCCAAAGAAGTAAACAGAGAGAATGTGGAATCTATGCAACCTGAATAAGCAGGAAACTTTTTGCAACACCTCTAGAAACATGACTAAAGGCTAAACAAAGCAAGTCCACTATTTAAAAGCTGTTAACAAAGAGCTCTAGTTGCTTTTTCAAAAGTAGTAATCCAGTTATAGCTTGCCCAAGTCTAACAATATTTGTACAATATGAAGTTAGATGATCACATGCAAGGCAGCCGCATGTAAAAATCAAGCATAATACGGAAAACTGAAAATGAAGCAGTCAAGTTAAGTAATGGCAAAAAATAAAGTTTTCCAAAGCCCTTTTTTGTGTGATCAAAAAACTACATCTTTATGCGCAGCTAGGGATAGAAACCATGAAAGCTGTCTTTAACTCAGGCTCTTCCAGGGCCACCTAATGGAACTCCAAAAATTCTACAATTCTGAGAAGACAAAATTAAGCTGGATATCATCAGATCTAATATTTCCAAAGCCTAAAATCCTAAAGCTTTCAAATGGATATTTTAATGTTAATGACACTTTTTAAATGGCATTAATGAAGATTATGTCTACCAGCCTGTTTTGCTAGAATTTGAACAATTTCACATTATATAATGTAAATCCATATAAGTATATATTTAGATGAGCTTGCATCATAGAAGCATTGAGGTTTTCACGTTATGTACCTGCTAAACATTTTTGAATTAACAATGTATGCATTTAGGATGGCTACCTCTTTCTATCAGATAAGTAACACGAAAATCATTTACTTCGATTTTCTCCTAGCATTGCTGCAGAACAGGCTGTCCATAATGAAATCACCCAGGCGCTGTGGTATGTGCAGTATTAGTGCTCCTCTCTGGAAATGGCACGCAGTTAGGTGTGTCATCCTGCAGTCACAGCAAAACCTAACAAGCAATGGACTATACTATGAGAAACTACCAGCCCTGTATTTACACTTTATAGTAGCTATGTCTTTATTGGTTTTTTTTAAATGTTCAGATAGCTAATGTCTCTTTCCTTCGTATATTCCCATAAAAAAATAAAGAACTCTAGAAGGAAAAAAATAAAAAAATAACCAGTGAGATACACTAGGCTTATTTACTACTATCCACAAATAAGCCAATATTCATTGCTCATTTATGGAAAGGCTATAGTTAGGGATGGGGAGTAATCTAACTTTTCTAATGGATTTCCAGGGAACTAAAATCCCGTGTCAGCTGAGGGTTTGCTCAAGGTCAGTCAAAAGCTAACTAGTATATATGCATCTATAACAAAATGCATTTTCTCTTAACAGTCTTTATAATCAAGGAATTAAAATGAATTTCAAGGTTCATGCAATAAAATGTCACTATGAATAACAGTTATAAGCTGGCCTACTTATTTTGACAGTGGCAATAAAGACCTCATTTTTCATATCGTATTTTATATTCCATTTTGCGGTTGCAGCAGAACTGAAAAGTGAGGCATTACAGTAAAATAAAATAAATAAATAAATAAAACCCAACACCCCACACCGCACCACCCTCTGATCACCATTTGAAAACACAAGGGCCTTCTGCACATCTTATACCTTAAACCACTGAATTCTTATGATACAAAGAAATTAATATTTGCAAATACTTTTTTTTTTTCCTGTCCCTCATGGAAAAAATAAAGTGAAGCCGTACAAAAAAAAACCCCAAAAGCCAAAAAGAGCAAGCAGGGAGGGGCAGGGGCAG
>VFFE01007670.1:1755195-1872554 GCA_008921705.1 Burhinus oedicnemus | reverse complement strand
CAATATGCCTATATTTTTTTTTTTTTAACTGCTTTGCACTCACAATTTTGATTCCATTTAAAAAACAAACACACCTTCTCTCTCTTTAGAAAGCAAGCCAATAGAGCAGACTGGATTTTCCTCTCCATCGTAACAGTTCAGCAGCACTAGAAATAGAAAGCATTGGAGAGAACATGATGCTTTCTGGGCAAAGTCTAGATTTGTTCTAGTAGTCTCAAGGATTCCTGCAGCTTAGGTCTCACCTTTCACACAGCCTTAGGTAGCCAAACCACCCAACTCAACATTTGTTGTGAAAACTCATATAATCACCAAGAGCGTCAAAAAATGAAAGCAGTAGGGCAGACAATTACCCTTACAGACAAATTTTCAATCAAGACATCAGATGAAATTACAGCAACTTCAAATAGAAGTAGAGTTTACCAGATGGTACACAGTGCTAGGGGGTGCCACCCAAAGGGCTTTCATTTATTGTACATGGACCTAAATTTGTGCTCTGTTTCCAGAGCAAAGAACATTTATTGGTCACAAATGTTTTGAGAAAGTATGTTCTTGTAAACACATCTATTAATTAAAAAAATATTTCTGAGAATTACAATTTAAGTCATGGGATGCTGTTTCAGTCATTCATTCTCTTCCTTTAAACCATAGTCCTTTTACTGAATACTTGCAGTCTAGTAGAAATAGAACGCCCTTTGGACCCATGACATTCAGCAGCCAGACCTCCCTGACTTATCTGTTTGACGGCATGCAAGCAGGTGCAACTTTGACCAAGAACTTGGGGTACTGCCAGTACAATTTACAATTGTATTAGTTATTATCATATGTGGCCTGCTTAAATTCTTACAGTTTGCCATTTGTGAAGGACAAATTAATTCACTCTGATGTGACGGAGAGGGGCCCTTCTACTTCACAGATCCTCCTATCATTCCATCAGGTACCTTTTCAAGGTCATCAGTGCTATCAAGCAAACTGAGCCCAGGAGATCTCAGTAAAGCTACCCCACTTTGCTCTCTGTCGGAAGTTACTGGAGCAGATTTACAGACACACAACATTATCTTCCCCAAAGCCTTGAGAGGCATCACAGAGGAGAGGGAGATTAGGAGACTATAAAGTGTCGGCAAACGTGATGGAATATAGCTATTAGTTATGCTTTTCTTCTGTTACTTCGGTTAAAGAAACCTGGAAAAACCAAAAAAGGATACATTTAAGATGAACAAAGGAATTCAAGTGCATAGCCAGCACATGACAACGTTGAGGGAGGAAAACTAGGATTAAGACCAACCTGTAGTATCAAGAAGCCCAAACTGTAATGCAGCGTTACCACTATCTGAACGGAAATGATTCAAGATTCCTGGCTTTTGTACAATGCCAGGCCATCACTGGTGCCTCCAGCAGACACCAGCTTGTCTTGCCTTCAATTGCTACCTGCCAATTTGTATATCGACACAATAGTCTAGTTCAGTCAGAGGGGGAATGCAGTGTAACGTATGTAACTGGTATCATGAGAAGCATCTACCAGGGTGAGACACATAAGCCCACGTGCACAGGAAAGTGCTGAAAAATGTTTTGTTAATTCTTGACATTCCCACTTTGAAACATGACAGCAGCTAAAACTCTTAAAAGATGGAGAGTATCATAATTGATTCAATATACTATGACATTAAAGAACAATGTATCATTTAAAAAATTACAGTCTCTTCAGACAATATACTAATAATCAATACTAGAAAAAAAAATAAAGTGAGAAGGGCAGAGATAAAGCTAGACCACATTATATCATTTTGCCTAAGCTAGCAGCACACAACTCAATTTTGGTTGATAAATCTCATTAGATGTTCAGCAGAAATAATTTCAAACATAGTACAGCTTTTACCTTATCCTCTTTTTTTACTTTTCCAAAACAATCCTAGATTTGACGAAATCATCACCTGAAGAATACTGGTAATTTTGAAGTTAAAAAAAGGTTTTGTTATTTGTCTTCCTTATTAAAACAAAAAAGATTTTTATTTAGAAGAGTGTTTTATATTGAAAATTTTAAGTACCCAACCAAGCAGTCACAGATCTTTCACAATAGTGATAAGTCTAAAATTCAAAGCAAAGAGTCAGAAAAGGAGAGGTAGTAGAGAAAACCTTCCCTGAAAACACAGCCAAAAACTGTTCAGTCTAACAAGGCAGCGAAACACCTAACACACAGAACCATTTATGGTCAAAGAGAACAGCTTCTATGAGTGGAACATAATTTTATTTTATGTTCACATTTGTCAAAGAGATGATAACTAACTATTTCTACTTCAAGAAATAAAGTTGTCATTTCATCTGAGGTACAGCACATAGCTTTTGTTCGCTCAGTCGGTGCACTTGGACAAAAAAAAAAAAAAAAAACAACTGTTCTTCCTCACACTTCATATTAGGCAATTTCATATTTACATAACAAATCCCAATAGAACTGAAACAAATACCAACAGCTATGAATTTTTGTAAAGCAGTTATATTCTAAAAACATAAACAATTTTAAAGCAACTAATGCCTTTTAGCACCATTATGTTT
The DNA here is from genome assembly GCA_008921705.1 of Burhinus oedicnemus. Classification (NCBI taxonomy): domain Eukaryota; kingdom Metazoa; phylum Chordata; class Aves; order Charadriiformes; family Burhinidae; genus Burhinus; species Burhinus oedicnemus. Next base: position 1,870,007 of record VFFE01007670.1, on the reverse strand, counting down.
CTTCTAAAAGAACCTATAAAAACAGATCAGAGATCACATTCCTTTCTGGTTGATAGCAACTATCCAAGTAATTAAGACAGTAAAAGAAAGCATAAGTCTTTTCAGAAACAGTCACAGCTTACAGAAACGGACAGTAAGTTGTTCATGATTTGGCAGGCACCACAAAGAAGCAGAAGCCCTTCCAAGACGACACCATGCATACCATTTGAGGAACAGCGAAGACAAACAGGGTGGACATAAGCATAGAAAAATTGCCAGTGTTACGCTTTTGGTTGGATCAGTTCACTGTGACGGCGGTGGAGAAGGCCACTTCTGCGATGTGAGGTGGAATGGTTCGTTATCTTGCTTGTTTTTTAGGCATGTTGGCTTGGCTTACTGCAGTACCTTGAAAGACTTACCTGATAGCTCAGATATCTCAATATGGCACAGTATAAAGCTATGTAGATATAGTGGCTTGTAGCTCAATGACATATCAATATGGCGCTGAAGCATGTTAATTTACCCTAGCCTATGTAGACACAGATTAAAACAAAGATGTGACAGCTATCAGTGATACACATCTCTCTGTGTATGAGATGTACAGAAAATAATGGATGAGCATATGTTAAAAAATTTCCAAAAACCCACCACATTGTATCAGGGCAAATGTTCAGAGAAGAGTTTCCAGGATCACTGACTCTAGCACCTACCCACTACTACAAAAAATCATATCTTATTTCTTCCATGGATGTACCAAATTTCAACTCCGAAATAATCATCCTTCTTGCCCTGTCACTGGTCAGATGTCCACTTCAGATGCTTGCCTCTTTAATGGTCAGAAACCTGGATTTATTGACAACTAGATTATTCTTACTTATTCTTGGATAACTTCGCTCTTCAGCTCAGTAGCTGTTTCCACTTGCTCCATGTTACCATTACAAGGCATTCAGAGGCAACATCACATTCTCTTTCCCCCACAGCTCAGCTTCTCTAGGCGAAACAAGTTTGGTTCTTCTACACAGATCTTCCTTTTTTTTTCCCCTACCATTATCTCATGCAAGGAACAATGAACATGACAGTTTTATATAGCATTAATGAGGGTAACTATTCACATTAGAAGACTGAGAAAAGCCAAGCCCCAGTAGTTAGCTTAATGGAGGTGTGAGTCAGTCTCCACTCCAGCTGAATGGGGAGGGTGGGAGTGGAAAAATCTACATTGGTTGCTCAAGAAGGTATAGAAATGGAAACTTCAGTACATAAGCAAAACACATTCGAGAAGGTGTCAAATTCCAGGACTCCACCACCAGCCTACCTCCACTGATGAGCTAGCACATTGTTTACTATCCGTACTACTGAAAGTGATTTTTATTTTTAAAAAGTGAAAGTGTTTTTATTAAAACCATAGTATATGTAATAGGTATATATCCAGCAAAAAAAATATATATATATTCAAACAAGTCAGAACAGAGTAGATATAAAATGTAGTTATCTCTGGTGGTGGTGCAAACCCCGCCACCACCACCCCCCACTTTAGGCCACTTGGTACTTGGCACGATTTCCTCCCCGCCTGGGCCACAAAATAATACAAGGGATCAGAACATTACATAATGGTCAACATGAAAGAAAGAAAAGGTAGAGAGCAACAGACCAGAACACTATGGGAACCCCTTAACATGCCTGGCTCCCGTGACTCCTATCGTTTGAAAATAGTAACTGTAATCGATCTCTCCTGAGAGTGTGTGGATCATGGACAAAGCGGCGGGTAACAAAACCCCAAGATCTAGCAAGTTCTGAGCTTGCATAACCAGTGGGAAGTACCAGAATATTCCATTGTCCAAGCTGGCCTGGAGTGGAAAAGTACCTGACAAAAGTCAGTTATCTTGTCCTGTAAGTAGCGATTCTAGTAAAGACCCTTTGCGCTCTTCTGGATCACAGCAGGCTGTGGCCAGTACCTCCCCCGAGTTGGTACACCGCTCAGGCTGACACCTCAAGGGTTAGAAGACCAGGGCGAGCCAACCCCTCTTGAGCCTCAGTCATCACCCATTGAGGAACACCAATGCATTGCAAGTATTTACTCTAAACTCAGGAACAGGGAAATTTTAACCATTTTTTTTAACTCTGAACTCAGGAACAGGGAAATTTTAACTATTTTTTTAACTCTCTTTCATCCACATCTCCACCTATGTGTTTCCGATATTCACATTAGCTTTTACAGATGTGGATGTTCTTCCGTTTGTCTGTGTGAGCATAGGAGTTAAAAAGGGTATCCATCGACTTTAACATTAGAGTCGCCCGCGACTAAGGGATCTTTGATTCCAGCAGTTAGAGACCTCTGTGTGTGCTTATATGTGTATGTATTAATTTGAGATCTGTGCTTTTGCTCATACGTGTATGTTGGGATACCTTACAGTAAGTTAGTGTGAATCTTGTCAACTTCGAATCTATAATTAAGTCGCTGTTCAATTATTTTGTTAAATCACTTTATAAATCTTTAAATCAGTTAATGATTAAGTGCTGCTCAGATTCAACCTCCTGATCTACTTCAAATCATTAATAAGTTTTAAATCGCTACTAAGTCATAACCATGTCAAATATTTCCATCCGTGACAGCTCCATTTAAAACTTTTCATTACGTAATACAAGAAACCTCACCTTCTTTTAAACATCAAAGCTCCATTTACAATCAGCACACACAGGCAAGAACAGAAGACTTGTGGGCTAGCTAACTACATCTACAAGCACTATTTTAAAGAGAAAAGTTATTAAATAAGTAACTAGTCCTAAACAAGTTTTCACACAATACAGAAAGAAGAGCCATTGAAAGATGAAGCTAGTAATGGATTACTACCACCTTTATTAATTTTTCTTTCTAACAAAATTCGTTCTATCGCTCCTACCTTTTCCACAACACTCGACAAAGGCACAACAGCTAACAAAAAAATACTTGTCTCCATGTTTTTCTTATTTTTACCATTTCTATTTTACCACTAGGTGGTGATAGCTCAACACAGATCAGGTCTATTAAAATGAGTATACACTACAACCAGACGATGCAGTTTAACATAAAATTTAAATGTAGTCTCTGCGCACTAAAAAAAAATGAACAATTAACCTTTTTAACTGTATAAAAATGCTGTTGCAAAGACTTACCTGCTTCAGTCACATCCTTTCACTCTGTTCTTCTCCATTAAAACACTCATAGACGCCTTGAAAAACTCCTGGATCATTCACTCAGAACAGCCTTTCACCTTGTTTCTGGCTGAGTCGCACAGCTCTTGTATACTCTGTAGTCTGGTTGCAGCAGATGCTTCTAAAAAATCATGACAGCTCCATCTTTAAATCCTCTTTCCACAGCACTGTTTGTAAGGCAACTTCCACAAGTCTGTTAAAGCCCTCAAAGGTGAGGCTGCCACTTCTCCCCACTCTTCAAACACTCCTCTAGATTCCTAGAGCAGCCAAAATACATTGCTTTTAAAGAACACCCACGTCACTGCACTGTTTATCAGAATAAACTTTCGAGCCACAGCTTTTCCCTCAGATCATACAGCCACAGAACCTAATCCTACATCCCACTCTCCACAAGTAGCTGAGCAAAGTGCAGGTGAAGTCACTTCTGTGGAAAGGCTTGCCCCCAGCAGGTACACCGGGCACACCTGTGCCCCGTTACCCTCCCTGGACGCAGCTGTAAAACACTGCTTGGTTTGTGTACTACCTAGCTCTTCCTCCAAAGACCCCTACCTGCAGAACTTTTCTATCCAGTTTTAAAAATTATCTCCTAACGCATTGGTTACAGTAAACATTTTGCATTTGTGTGAAGCTGCTTTTGCTGTTAATGTTCCTGCCTGATACGTTGCCAGTGATGTTTGTACCCAATTCCTACAACACCCCCCTGCGTGGTGAGGCTGCAGACCCATCTTCCAGCGTGCTCCATGTAGCCCCTAAAATGGATCGCTTCCTTCAGTACCTGCACCGGTATGAGTCTGCACTGTACTTGTTCAGTTCTAGGTATTTTATAAACTGCATGAGGAGCTGCATCTGGGTACAGTCTAGCTTCTGAAACAATAAAAAGCTGAAAATATGGTAAAAAATGCATGGCTTCTGTATTTTTATATTGCTTACAATTGTATCCATAATAGATGATGCCTCTGAAATAGGATTATGCTTTTTGTATGAGTAGAAAGTTAAATTCATTTGTTTCTTACCAGGCTTATATTTGAATAGCTGAAACCATTTGGTTTTAATTACATTCCCAAATATATTATTATATATGTTAAAGGAAAATGAGTAATACAACAAAACCCTAAAAAATATAGATCATTATTTCTGCCTCCAGCATCACCATACTTTACTGCACCAGCGAGGACACTCAAAGCCGTATGGTGGTGAAAGAGCAGTGCTAAGACTATTTAGTAGAATTTCTTACAGAAATTTCTTAGTGGGGGGGAAGATACATGATAGGGAAAACAAAGAAAAATGACTGAGCGGGTTTGTGTTTCCTTTGTATTACATCAACTTTTGCTTGAATGTCTGCATGTAAGTTATTTGTTAACGTAACATCTTTTCCAGAAAACTTGTGTCTCTAACTCACACCCAGTTGCTGCCCTGTAGTTTACAGCTCAGTGCACGTAAACAGTTTGGAATGAACTGGCTAACTATAATTTATATCAAGGAAATGGAGAAGAAGTTAACAGCATGGTTTAAATAGGTTTCAAACTGAAGCAGAGAAACTTCTACTTAAATCACAAGCAATCCAACATTAAAAATCAATAGCAAATCAGAGTTACAAAGCTGTAAAATACATGGACCATTCCCCAAAAGGGATAGGCTTTCTCACTAGGCTGTGAAAGATCCCATGCTGTTCTCAAGTCTGCATCAGACCATCACCCTAAAGAGCACATAAGAGAATGATAAACTCATGACAAAAGAGAAAAGAAATGTAAATCCTTGATTAAATAACAGGCTCCAAAAAGCCTGCTCTTTTTCAAGTAACCCATAAAATCATCTGACAGGTCTTAACACTTCAGTATCTGTTCCACCTTGCCTCAGGGTCGAAGCTGGCGCCTCTTCCATGATCTGAGCTACAGGGCGTGAATAGTGCAGTACTGGTGTGCCACAACGTGTACAGCCTCTCAGACTTTCCACCTGGCTTCAAAAAGGGAGCAGACATGGACTTTAAGCTAGCAGCAGCCCAAGACATTGGCCCCAATTCTGTCCTGCAGCAAGAAATTCTGGGGATTAATTATGGTTTGTATAAAAACAAAACCAAAAACCAACAACAACAGGAAAATCCAACCCACAAGTCAGGCTTGTATGTAAAAAAAAAAAGTGTACCAGGTCACATCTGTCTTTTACCAGTGCTTAATCTGTTTCATTTCAATTCATAGATTTTCTTCTTGGCCTTGTATTGATCTAAAAAACACTGAAGCTAATGGAACAATTCTCACTGATGGCAAAGTTAAACTCCCTAAAGGAGGAGTAATTAGAAACATTCAACACAGGTCTGCATCATTCAGCACCTGGTCTACTCGCTAAGTATCTCTTAGTAATCCTCAGTTGTAGAAGAGCTACTTGATCGTGTTGGGATTCCCAGGCAAGCTTTCCACACAGCTAACCATTTTCACTCGCTGTGTTTCTGCTGCATTTTTATAGGATCCTGTTTCAGGGAGGAAGTTTATGTTGTTATCTTTTTTTTTACCGCCTGCCCTGCTCCCTCACTTCATTTCCAAGAGAGAAATAGGGGCTGAGTCTCATTCCTTCAGGCTGCAAGAAATAGCACCTGCTTTTCTGGGTTAGTCTGATACGGATTTTCTTCCACTGAATTAAACTCCCGGTCCTGTCACTTAGTGTGAATGAGGAGGCAATGAGGGCATTTTAAAACATTCCAAGCACAAAATAAAATAAATGTTTAAATAATATTCTCAAATGCTGTTTCAAAAAAAAAAAAAAAACCCAAAACCCCACATGAGGGAAAATAATAATAACCTCAGGCACTGTCCTCAGTGAACTACAAGGTATAAATAGCTCAGCTGAAACAGAACAAAAGTTGGTTTGTGCTATCGTGCAGTTGAGCCAAACATAAAGCTTCTTTGGAATTGCTTTAGAGAATCTCATAATTCTTACAAATCTTAATACCTTAATCTTTTCCTTTAACCTTTCTCCAGTTAGATAAAAGGAATTAAAATAAAGCTTCTGATTCTGAGGAACAGAATGTTTGGTATCGATTGTTGATAAACAGAAGAATACTAAGCCTTTGAACATTGCTTGACCTGTCCCATTGTATCAATCTAAAGATAGCATTTTTGTAGGTATTATATAATTTCAGTTCTAAAGTAGAAAATTTCTCCAATAGACGTTTCCCTTGGGTCATTTTTCCACAGTAATTCATGTAAAAAAGCCAAGGCTGTGAAATAAAAGATATACTTAAATATTTTAATATTTACCTTCAATTTCTGTTACTAAACAAGCCAAGTTCAAATCACTCAAGTCTTAAGACAGCCCCAACTAAAAAAGACTCAAAGAAAATAAAATTATTTTCACTTCATTATGACTAAAATAAATCATATAAGCCTAATCCTTTTCATGCCAATGAGACTGCAAAATGGCACAAAAGAAGAACCCAACTAAGAGCAGTCATCCCTGTCCATTATATAGGCTTCTTTCCATTTCCCTCAACTGAAAAAAAAAATAAGGTTGTAGTCATTAAGTATAGTCTAAGCACTCCCCCACTCAGTGTAGCTTATTCTGAATACTTGTTGATGCTTCCAGAAGCAGAAAAAAAATTCCTTTTTCTTTTCTTTCATATGATAGATCTAGAATTATATGGGATATTTAGACTACCTTTCCTTTTGATAGCGGGAATGGTGTCTCCTTTTACCTTAAAGAATACAGTGGGTCTTTTCATTCATTAGCCATGCCTAGTTTTGTCTTTATCCTTTTCTGAAACCAGATAGCAGAAGATTCTCACCAATATGATGCCAAGATATACAGGATGTTTATGATAAAGAATCTGATGTCTCAGAGTAAGATTATGTTAGTCCATGAAGTGCTCTGAAAAGGCATGACCTGGTGGAACATCTGATTGATTCTTAAATCAGTCCCTTCATGAACAATGCAAGGTGGAATTTATTACCAATAACAAAGAATGGTCAAACAAGTCTGTCTCCTAAAAAGTCTATGTACTCATTCCTCATCCAGAAAATGCACAATGACTCAGCTTCAAACAGTGAGAAAAAGTTGATATTCCTGAAGGGGAATATTTCAGAGGGGCTAATTTTTATCCCATTTTCAGAGTTGAAAAGATTCTCCTTTATCAAACAAGCATGTGCAAGATTTCCATAAAAACCTCCAGTTATCATCCTAGAATTGTTAGTAAGAGATAAACAGATTGTTTTCTGTGGGTGATGATGACAGAATGAAGCCCCCATAATCCAAGGGGAAATAGCGAGGGACCTGCTACAGCACTTAGACATACACAAGTCTATGGGGCCAGATGGGATCTACCCGAGCGTACTGAGGGAGCTGGCAGAAGTGCTCACCAAGCCACCTTCCACAATTTATCGGCAGTCCTGGCTAACTGGGGAGGTCTCAGTTCACTGGAGGCTAGAAAATGTGACACCCATCCACAAGAAGGGCCAGAAGGAGGATCTGGGGAACTACAGCCCTGTTAGTCTTACCTCAGTGCCGGGGAAGGTTATGGAGCTGATCATCCCAAGTGCTGTTACGTGGCACATGCAGGACAACCACGTGACCAGGCCAAATCAGCATGGGTTCATGAAAGGTAGGTCCTGCTTGACAAACCTGATCTCCTTCTATGACAAGGTGACCCGCTTAGTGAATGAAGGAAAGGCTGCGGATGTTGTCTACTGGGACTTTAGCAAAGCCTTCAACACCATTTCCCACAGCATTCTCCTGGAGAAACTGGCTGATCATGGCTTGGATGGGTATACGCTTTGCTGGGTAAAAAACTGGCTGGAGGCCTGGGCCCAACGAATGGTGGTGAATGGAGTTAAATCCAGCTGGCAGCCAGTCACAAGCGGTGTTCCCCAGGGCTCGGCATTGGGGCCGGTTCTGTTTAATATCTTCATCAATGACGTGCATGAGGGGATTGAGCGCACCCTCAGTAAGTTTGCAGATGACACCAAGTTAGGTGGGAGTGTTGACCAGCTTTGAGGGTAGGATGGCCCTACAGAGGAATCTGGACAGGCTGGATTGATGGGCCGAGGCCAATGGTATGAGGTTCAATAAGGCCAAGTGGCGGGTCCTGCACTTGGGTCACAACAACCCCATGCAGTGCTACAGGCTTGGGGAAGAGTGGCTGGAAAGCTGCCTGGCAGAAAAGGACCTGGGGGTGTTGGTTGACAGTCGGCTGAATATGACCCAGCAGGGTATGCCCAGGTGGCCGAGAAGGCCAACAGCATCCTGGCTTGTATCAGGAATAGTGTGGTGAGCCAGACTTGGAAGGTGATCATCACACTGTACTCAGCACTGGTGAGGCCCCACCTCAAATACTGTGTTCAGTTTTGGGCCACTCACTACAAGAAAGACATTGAGGTGCTGGAGCGAGTCCAGAGAAGGGCAGCGAAGCTGGTGAGGGGTCTATAGAACAAGTCTTAGGAGGAGCAGCTGAGGGAACCAGGGTTGTTTAGCCTGGAGAAAAAGAGGCTCAGGGAAGATCTTATCGCTCTTTACAACTACCTGAAAGGAGGTTGTAGTGAGGTGGGGGTCGGTCTTTTCTCCCAAGTGACAAATGATACAACAAGAGGAAATGGCCTCAAGTTGCACAGGGGAGGTTTAGATTGGATATTAGGAAAAATTTCTCACCAAAAGGATTGTCAAGCATTGGAACAGGCTGCCCAGGGAAGTGGTTGAGTCACCATCCCTGGAGGTATTTAAAAGACAGGTAGACGTGGTGCTTAGGGACGTGATTTAGTAGTGGTTTTGGCAGTTGGTTGGTTGATGGTTCGACTCTGTGATCTTAAAGGTCCCTTCCAACCTAGAATTCTATGATTCTGTGATTGGAGCCACAGAGGACACCACTTACTGACTTCACCTAAGACAGACAGACAGCCTGACCGAAATGACATGGAGATCCTGAGAGATGGCCAGACCTCCTGTTATAACTTGAGAGCTGTAGGCCAAAAGGCACTATCAGCCTGTTTCTTGTTACATTTCTAGTTTGCAGAATGATTTTTTTCCCAAGTGAACAACCTTCTCTATATATTGTATACATTACTACTTGTTGATTTCATGACGCTTTGAATTTATGTGCTGCGGTGGTGCTACTGTAAAAAGAAAAGGAGAGTAAATAAGTTATTAATCATAATTTGCATCCATTAATTTCTTCCCAAAGTCTATGACCAGCTGGAAATCATGCCAGGGCTTTTCTGAAGATGATAAATGAACTACAACTCAAAAAAAAGGTATGGAAAAAGCAGTATGTACCTAATTCATTAAGGGAGGCATTAACATCATGATAGACCAGTACGAAAGAGAAATATTTTTAATGATATCTTCTGAGCATGGCTTACCCTGAATAGCTGCAGTTTTGATACTCCCACCACCTACTCATTACAACTGCTCCAAAACAACTTCTAAGAACATTTTTCTCTATTAGAGAAACTGACTCATATAGATGGAAAAAAAATTCTATCCAGAACCTTGTCTCACCAAAAAATTATTTCGTTCAGCTGAAAGATTTTGCAGCTCTGTGTTGACATCAGTCAAGTTTTCTCACTGTAAAGAAACAATTCCAAGTTACTCTATTTAAAGCTCTTTTCTTTTTAAATCACGTTTTATACCAAACATCAATTTTCCTAGCAGTTCAAACCTGAAAAAAAAACATTTATCTTTGGGGTGCATTAAGCAGTTCTCTCAATCTCAAACTGTACTTTTCCAGTACTTTTGGAACAACCATCAAAACTAATCATAGAATCATAGAATAGTTAGGATTGGATGGGACCTTTAAAGATCATCTAGTCCAACCCCCCTGCAATGAGCAAGGACATCTTCAACTAGATCAGGTTGTTCAGAGCCCCATTCAACCTGACCTTGAATGCTTCCAGGGATGGGGCATCTACCACCTCTCTGGCCAACCTGTGCCACTGTTTCACCACCCTCAGCATAAAAAAGTTTTCCTTCAATCTAGTCTGAATCTGCCCTCTTTTGGTTTAAAACCATTACTCCTTGGCCTGTCGCCACACACCCTGCTAAAAAGTCTGTCTCCACCTTTCTTATAAGCCCCTTTTAAGTACTGGAAGGCCATAACAAGGTCTCCCTGGGGTGTTCTCTTCTCCAGGCTGAACAACCCCAACTCTCTCAGCCTATCCTCACAGGAGAGGTGCTCCAGTCATCTAACCATTTTGTGGCCCTCCTTTGGACCCGCTCCAATAGGTCCCTGTCTTTCCTGTGCTGAGGACTCCAGAGCTGGATGCAGTACTCCAGGTGGGGTCTCACCAGAGTAGAGGGGCAGAATCACCTCCCTCGACCTGCTGGCCATGCGTCTTTTGATACAGCCCAGGATACAGTTGGCTTTCTGGGCTGTGAATGCACATTGCTGGCCCATGTCCAGCTTCTCATCCAGCAGTATCCTGCAGTCCTTCTAGGCAGGGCTGCTCTCAATCCCTTCATCCCCCAGCCTGTATTGATACTGGGGGGTTGCCCCAACCCAGATGCAGCATCCTGCACTTGGCCTTGTTGAACGTCATGAAGTTCACACAGGCCCACTTCTCAAGCTTGCCCAGGTCCCTCTGGATGGCATCCTGTCCCTCAGGTGTGTTAAACGCACCACTCAGCTTGCTGCAAACTTGCTGAGGGTGCACTTGATCCCACTGTCTATGTCACTGATGAAGATACTGAACAGTACCAGTCCCAGTACCGACCCCCTGAGGGACACCACTTGTCACCGATCTCCATCTGGACATTGAGCCATTGACCACCACCCTCTGGATGCAATCCTCATCCCTCAAACAGTCCACCCATCAAATCCATATCTCTCCAATTTTGAGAGTGGGATGTTGTGGGGGCCCATGTCAAAGGCCTTACAGAAGTCTAGATGGATGACATCCGTAGCTCTTCCCTTGTCCACTGATGTAGTCACTCCATCATAGAAGGCCACAAGGTTGGTCAGGCAGGACTTGCCCTTGGTGAAGCCATGCTGGCTGTTTCAAATCACCTCCCTGTCCTCCATGTGCCTCAGCATAGCTTCTAGGAGGATCTGGCTGTTTGCAGATCTCTACTCACATGTACTAGCAAAGTTGCTATTAATGTCTCAGTAATGCTAATTATATGAAAAAAAGGAGATTTCCTTGGACAGCTGTTGTGGCATCTTCCTTCCAAAGCTACCCAGTTTTAGAGATGACAGGAAAGAAAATGGCTTGCTCATGCTCATTGAGCAAGTGGGAGCCTGGCAGACCTGCCACTGAGGCAGATCTCAGCAGTGATGAGCCTGAGACTGTGTATCCTTCCAGGAGACCCAGCCCATAGGTGAAAGAAACTCAATGCCATTTGTCTCTCTTCTAAGTTTTTCTGTTGTTCAAAGCAGCCTTCTGTCCTCCCAGCTCCAGGGGGTAGCTAGATGCATGCAGCTAGCTCTGAATAAGTGGGGAGGAGTTCACAGTTCCCCAAAATAGCATTGTGTATAGGCAGTAGCTGTGTCTCAGAAGTAGCACAGCTCTGCTTATGTGGCATAATGCCTGCTATAGTTAGCATTGCTTAGTTGGCTAATTAGCCTAGTGAAGGCCCTGCACTAGCACTTGCATATTATTTCCCACTGCAGCGTTAGCTCAGCTGTGGTTTCTCTGCATAGTACATCACTGTCCAGAAAAACAGCTGGATTCCTGGTATGTCTATATGGTGATGATTAAGCAGATAAATAACTAATATATATATGTGTATCTCTGTGGCTTGACCCACACTTCTCCAAAAAAAATGTTGCTCATAAGCTGATAGAGTGAAAGAAGAAATTCTGCCCTTAGATTACATGCTTCAGAGTAACTTATATTCGGTGAATATTGTACCTTAGGTACATCAGAACATACACTTGTACATAAAAAAAATAAAATAATTACTTATTACAGCTTCCAAAAACTTAAATTGTCACTTTTCAACATCTTTTCATACTTTAAAACCAGGTACTGCATTGTAAATCAGTCCTCACAGCAGAGATATAGCATATTTGAAAGAATATTTGTATTACACAATAGAAAAAAATTGAAGTGGAATCACAGAATCACAGGGGTTGGAAGGGAACTCTGGAGATCATCTAGTCCAACCCCTCTGCCAGAGCAGAGACACCTAGAGCAGGTTGCACAGGATGACGTCCAGGCAGGTTTGGAACGTCTCCAGAGTCGGAGATTCCACCACCTCTCTGGGCAGCCCGTTCCAGTGCTCTGCCACCCTCAAAGTAAAGAAGTTCCTCGTCATTTTCAGATGGAACTTCCTATGGTCAAGTATGTGCCCATTACCTCTTGTCCTATCTCTGGGCACCACTGAAAAAAGACTGGTCCCATCCTCCTGGCACCCTGCCTTCAAGTATTTGTAGGCATTGATGAGATCCCCCCTCAGCCTTCTCTTCTCCAGACTAAAAAGACCCAAGTCCCTCAGCCTTTCCTCATAAGAAAGATGTTCCAGTCCCCTAATCATCTTTGTAGCCCTCTGCTGTACCCTCTCCAGCAGTTCCCTGTCCTTCTGGAACTGGGGAGCCCAGAACTGGACACAGGACTCCAGGTGCGGCCTCACCAGGGCAGAGTGAAGGGGGAGGATAACCTCCCGCGACCTGCTTGCCACACACCTCTTGATACAACCCAGGATACCATTGGCCTTCTTGGCCACAAGGGCACATTGCTGGCTCATGGTCATCCTGTTGTCTACCAGGACTCCCAGGTCCCTTTCCACAGAGCTGCTTTCCAGCAGGTCAGCCCCTAACCTGTACTGGTGCATGGGGTAATTCCTCCCCAGGTGCAGGACCTTACACTTGCCCTTGTTGAACTTCATGAGGTTTCTCTCTGCCCAACTCTCCAGCCTGTCCAGGTCACGCTGAATGGCAGCACAGCCTTCCGGTGTGTCAGCCACCCCTCCCAGTTTTGTGTCATCAGCAAACTTGCTGATGGTACCCTCTACCCCTTCATCCAGGTCATTGATGAATGTATTGAGCAGGGCTGGACCCAGTATTGACCCCTGGGGAACACCACTTGTCACAGACCTCCATCTAGACCCTGTGCCACTAATCACAACCCTCTGAGCTCTATCTGCCAGCCAGATATCATTGAATCTTTCCAAAATATAAGGATCTGATACCTTTAACTTAGGTAATTAATTCAAATATGACTGCTTTATTACATGCTCTTGACACCTAATTTGCTAAAATAGTCCATGATAAGGATCCTAAAATATTACCTGGGGAAATTTCTCATTATCTTACCCATGTAAGTGGACATTTTTCTCCTCTAGCAATAACTACCTTATATGGAATAATTATAAATAATGGAATTTATGAACTCACATGGTATTTTGCTTACAAATTTTTTACTTGAAAAAAAGACTAGAAATTGCCTAAAATGACAGCATTTATTAAATTAATGAAAAATAAAGATAACAACTTCTCACCTGGAACTTGAGAACAGTGAGGATGAAATTAAGATAACTAAAAATTATAAAAAAATTCACCCAGAGGATCCCATAGAGCATTGCTAGGTGTTTAGAAAAGTTGACACATTCAGTGTCTATGAAATGTAGAAGGTCCATTTCCCCATAGCCTTATCCTTAGTGAAGTAATTTATTTCTGGAATAATTAGGCTTTCAAGTGTTATTTCTCATTTGGCAGACTTTTTACTTAATTTGCAGAACTGCATCTTACTACGAAAAGTGAAAGGCAACAAAAAACTGAGCTCAAGCCCTGCTGCACAGCAATGAGAGGCAAGAACAAAGGTATCTACGTTCCTCTAGGAAAGGTTAAGAATATTTCTATAACTGACATTGCGCAAAAAGAATAAATCATTTCCTGTGCACCTCTCCAAAAGCATAATGCAGTGAAAGGCAGCTAACAATCAAACTTTCTGCTCTGACAACAGATGCTACATTGTATAGTTAACTTCAAATTATTTTATGAGCTACCGAAACACACTGATATATGCCCCTATTACGTTAAAATTCAGTAAGTTTTCAATTTTATTTCTAGTTCAGGTTGAGTTGAGAAAGATCAAACCTAAAAACTATGAGTAAGTAGGATGCAAAAACTAAGTTTAGAATTTAGCCCGGTAATTGCTCAAAAAAATCCCATTTATATCTTGCACTTAAAAACAGGACTATGGTGGCCTGCTGGTTACTGTAAACAGAAAGTTAGGAGCTCAGTTTGAGATCTCATGGACAGGATGACTCCTTTAGCAACTGCATGCAAGTCTACTGTGTGAACCAGTGGCTCAGAGGACAAAGCCTTGCATCAATTTTATCTACAGTTCCCAAATCTTCCGAATCTCCAATCCTGGTGTAAACTGTACATTATGCAATCAAAATCTGACAGCCAGAGAAAGTACAACTGTGGGATGCTTTTAACAGTCAGTACAGATATTCTGTGGAGAAGAAGCAAGACATATGTTTATCTGAAAAAATGACCCAGAAACCAAGAATTTAATTGCTATTTAAAAATCAACCTTTCACTGCGTTGTAGTATCTCTCATAATTATGAAGGAAGCTCATACACATTCAAATCATTTATATAACACCAGCTTTACAAAACTAGAAAGTTCATAATTTATTCTGAGACATTTAATAAGTTGTTGTTTATGGTTGTTGTTGTTGTTTTTATTATTATTATTTACAAGACTGGAATATAAAACAGCTGGCATTTCAAAGGTACGATCAAAAATGGATCAATGTGCTTTATGATACTGAAGAAGGCTCTTCTGAAGTCTTTTCAAAGAGATCATAACCTGTAGTTTCTGAGCAGAGAAAGAAAATAGACTAAAAAAAGTAGAAAACAGACTAGAAGACTAATAAAAGGTTCAGGTTAATCTTTCATTTCCTATGAGTGAAATGGAGAAATTTTACCAACTTTGAATCTACAGCACCCCAGTGAAAGTGAAAAGAGAAGTGGCTGGCAAAATAACTACGTGTTATCTTTGTTCTTACCCCAGATTCCTCATTCCCTGGTTTTGCAAACGGTAGTGATGACTTATTTCCTAATACATTAAACATAACCCTATTTTTAATAACACAACACCCATGGGAATCAGATTTTAATTGAGAAAAGGCAAAAACTTCAAACTGCAACACATTTTTTTTTCTGAAACAAGTGCCAGTATAGTTTTGGCCTATGTCAAAGCATTTCCATCCCTATACAAACAGTAGAGTCAGCAGGATCTTGCTCCTAAAAAAAATCAGAAACGCTGATGCTAGAACAGAAACGTGTCCTGCATGGGTGGACCCACTAGAACCCACTACAGAATGGTGGTTTAATGGGTAATTGCCATTAAACCCTGTCATTGCCAAGGTCCTTACAACTAACTGAGGAAAAAGACATGGTAACAAAACCAGGCTTTGTTACACAATACATGTGCAAAGCTAACAGGCTATTTCCAAGAGGTATAAACACATTTCTGAAATACAAATGAAAGTAGGGTTTTATCTCTCACCCTATACACAGAACAATAATAGAAGTTCTTGCAACTTAGTATTTAATCATATTTCATGTCACAATTTTTGAACACCATTTAAATTTCCTAAGCGTATGAGAAATCTGGACACCTGTTGTACAATACATATGCTCCACTGCCTTCTGTAGGACATACTTGCTTATTTCTCATAAGCCATTTACTTTTTGCCATTTATCAGCTCATTTATGGGATTCTGTCAACTTCTAGATAAAGAACTGATGGTTTGGCATTCCCAAGTAGGCATAAGCTCCTCTGTCTAATGTTCAAGGGTTTACTTCAGTGCATAAAGTCAAAGATCTCTAAGCCAGGATCCAAGATAGAGTTTAGATACTCTCTTTATACACATTTACATCCAAAGATAAAAGCACAATGGCATTAACAAGGGCAACAATCATTCCTATTTCCTTGATACTTATACAAGGACCATATGACTACTGCAGCCTTAAAGAACACAGAATTTCTAATTAAAAGTGGGACAGTCACACACAAAGAAAATAAAATGCATCACTCTAGGGGAAAAAAGCAAGAAAATTCTCCTTTTCCATTAAAACTTTTAAGAACTTGTGAGAAGGGCACATTTTGGATATGTCTCCAGCCATGGCCATTCAGATGAATGTTGCAGCTCCTGATCAGGAAACCAGCAGGGTTTGCCCTGTCCTGAGGTGGTGTCTTCCTTCACAAGTTTTCCCTTGGGGCACTAAGCTATACAGTTTTTCTTCTCGATTGGTGACTCAATGCAGTGACTTGTTATCCCAACCAAACAGTTTTTGCTGGCTTTGTTTCAGTATGTCCTAACAATCATAAGGCTCAGGATCTGTGTGAAAGTAATTCCAAATCAAGGTTTTCATCCCTAAACAAATCCTAACACCTCTAGCCACATTTCTGTATGATTTGGAAATGGCTGTAAATACTGGAGGAATGAGTCTTTGGGTATAATATTCTATTAAATATACTTAGCAACCTAGGCCTGTCAAACAAAAGCTTAGATACTTTTGGAGGTTTGGTCTCACCTGAAAAGATACAACAATCCATTTGTGATGAATAGAGCACCTTTGTATATCAAAGAATATAGAATCTGGATGCAATTGGCAAGATACTCAGCAAAGTGCCCACTGGCAACTTTTGTCAGTGGCAGATAGGTTTATTTCAGGCACCAGGGAAAACCTGATCTAGCAATGTCTCGCCAGCTTCATGACTGAAAGCACCACTGTAGACATGTGGTGTATAGGATACACTGTAGATAGTTCTTATGCCTTCTGCAAGGTACACAAAATAGAGAAGTGACAAAATGAAGTTCTGAATGGGGTACAAGTAAAAATCTTTTGAACTCAACACCACTTTATAGGATATCATACGTAAAAAAAAGAAATTAAGTCCAGTAAAACCCACACTAAACAGTGAGGCCCCTCTACTACTGTCAAGGAATATCCAGCCACACTGTGGATCTTCAGAGAAAATAATTAGAATGATTTACTGATCACTTATGATCAAGATTGTTCATTACCAATACTACTATCATACTTTTTGCCATAGCTATACCAATATCAAAGCTCATGAGAATAAAATCTTTCTGAAGGATTCAGCTGTTTCCATAAAATTCTCTATTAATCCTCTCTAAAAATGTCAGGTAGACCATTAAAATAATATCAAACTTCCCTTGCAATTCCGTCTTTTAAACTGCAATATTTAATGAGTTGTTGCCTACCATGGCATATGAGATTTTCCAGAACAAAGTAAGGTTCTACTAATGTCACTGACAGCAAAGTATTGATCTTAGTATTTACCCAGATTTGTGGAATATAAATGTATCAATTGTGTATCAATTAAAATTACACTGATTAGACAGCTTATAATGGGAAAGAAAAAAAATCACATGTTCATATACTCAACTCACTTTGTGCCAACACATTATCTTTATCCCATTTAAGAGCCTTATGCCATCTGTACCATCTGTGATACCAGCTGGTACATTGGTCCAAAAATATCTCTTCAATTATAGTATACTGATTAGTTTTTAGTATAGAATCAATTGTAACTTAACTGAATTATAAAAAAAAAATTGGTTTCTTTTTTTTCCTCATTTCTGTGATTTGATTTTGGTAATGAAAATTCAAAAACTTCCCGTTGCTTTCCTAAGATTTGGAGATTTCATATTTTGCTTCACATAAAATGAAGTAAATAGAGTTAAAGTGGGGATATCGGTTAAATGAGTTAGGTATTGGGACTTCGTTCAAAATAAGACACTAACCATTTCTAGCAAAAATCAAATAAGGAGCTCTTTTTACCCCAAATTCTCCTTCTAAACAAATGTGGCATACATTAAAGTGTAACTACAGAGACAACAGATGGGTGATATTTTGTTTTCTTACATAAAAATTTATCTTATTCAGTGTAGAGTTATCTTTATGAAGCAAATTGAATGAAATCCCTGCTACGATGAAACTCATGGCAAGATTCCCACTCATTTCAGCAAGCCAAGATTTAACATTACACAATTAACTGAAAGGTGTACATCCTTCTGCACCTCTCACACCTTTCACACTTTGTATCTTAGGGCCTGATCCTTTGATCAATCACATTACCCCTACTTTTAAGCAGAACTACAAGCCAAGATCTGAGTTTTATAATATAAATCCTTCACACCTGGAAATTTTGCTATATATATTAATTACATAGGAAGTCTACTTCAGAAGAACTGTACTGTGATAATAAATACTAACAGCATTTGTTCAGCCCCTTTCTACACATGCATTATGGTGAAACCTGTTAATGACACAATCGTGCTATAGTTTGAACAGGAGTTTCTTTTGATAAGTTAATTTAATTCATGGATATTTCTTATTTGCCAAATTCAAAGCTTCACTCTTTGTACATTTTGTGCCCCCATAATTTAGTTACCAAACATTACTGCAAATCTGAGCTGAAAATACCAAGCTGAAATTTTCTGTGACTACAGTGTCTGAGTGCTTCACAAACGCTACTACATTTATATTCACAACATCCGTGTGAGATGAGAGGGTATTATTATACCTACTTTATGCAGAACAGGGGCACAGTGAGATTAAGATCAAAGGTATCGACTAATTTGGGCACTTGGTAGGAAACTCGTGGAAGCTCATTTACACAATGCTGAATACACAGCCTTTCATATATGTTCAAAGGCAAGTTAGTAATGCTGCAAAGGCTCAATATTCTGCAAATCAAACCCCAAGGATTCACTCAGAGAACAAGAAATACACAGTGTCAATCCCTAAAGTTTGTCTTAACTGACTCCTCTAACGTCACATAGGAACTCTGTGGCAGAAGAAATCCAGTTCTCCAGTATAAATTAACCATACGGACCTCTTTTCTGTATCCTGTTTTGTTCACTACTTACTAAATTGTTCAGTCAACAACTAAGGAATTGCACTGTTGTCTTTCCTACAAATATTTCTAATTATTTTTTCATCACCTGAAAGTTTCCAGTCTGTTTACTAAGAAGTAGAGGTTTTTTTGGTTTCAGGCAAAATCAACAGCTAAGAAACTGATACCTACAGTACGTTATTGTGCCCCCATATAATTCAAAACTAGAGGGAGATGGAATAATTTCTGGGTTTAGAGGCATTTTCTCACAGCAGAGAATACTGAGATTCAGAAACACAAGGATCAATTTTGAGTTATTGTAGGGACATACTGTGATCTTTCCCCTGTGCTATCTAAGTTTGGGTTTTCTCGTTGGTCATTTTTCATCTCAGTTGATCAGAAGTGGCATGAACTACGGGACTTAGTTAAAGCAGTCAAACTATCACAGCTTGGGAAGGTAGCTCTTGTCGACTGAGGGCTCTTGAATAAAAAATTTTACCTCTCAACCAGCAAAGATAAACACAAACCTGTGCAGACAAACAGAGACATTTATAACAGCTCAGCTGATAGATGCTACACTCAAAAGTTGTAGTATTTTTATAGTTTTAACTATATATGTGAGGTATAACAAGGAAGTCGGTGATGCTAGTCATAATCAGAGGAACTTGGTGATGTGAAGTGGCAGAGGTTTAAATACTATGAATTCTTGCTGTTAGTCCCTCTTGCTGTTACATTCAAGACAACCTTAACCTATGCATCTGCTTAGGCCAGAAGGTGGTAATAAAACCAGCTTCACGTTTCTGTTGTCCTAGACCTTGATTTCTTGTACTGTCAGAAATGGAGTTTCTCTACTGTTGGGAATGATGACACCCACTCACCCAAGTATCTTGCTTTTTCACTCACAGGGCCAAAGGTATCACAAATTTGATGTATTAGAAAAGGATTTTTAGTATTATAGGTATTTAACTTTTTCAATTTGTTCGCCTATTATAATTCTTCTTTTCCCAGACTGTGTAACAAAGAAATCAGGTTGGCCTGAAAGATGGTTACAGAGAACAGTACAAAAAGTGCTTAGGTACCTCAATATTTCCAGCACCATTTTCTGTGACATATGCGAAATCAAGCGTGCCTTCTGCTTTGCTACACAGTATAGGTTTGCTGGCATTTGGTTGAGGGGATCCGCAAAATGCAGTTGCAGTGTTGCCACATATGACTAATAGAGTCATTGTGCCCACTAAACATTTAAATGGCTCGGTGAAGAACTCCAGCTCCTTATGAACTCTTTCTTAGTCTCTTGCACACAGAAAGGATGAATAAGAAAATTAAAGAACAACCGAGAACACAGCTCCTTGCCAAGAAGATAATGCTACTCGAAGGAACAGCAGGGAGGTCCCAGCAGGATGGCATTATTGCAGCACGGAAGAGCACCAAGTCTTCCCACTTACCCCTTTTGGGCTGAAAGGAGGGCAAATCTATCCTGTCAGAACTGTCGCCTGCCAGATCTGTCAGGACCACACTGCAGACTCCAATGGAAATAGGCATTCAAGAAAGGTGACAGCAGCAATAAATTAAACGAAAACAAGAAAAAGGCAAACAAAGCAACATGTAATTTTGTTGTTCTCGTCACTCCAGTTTATTTGTTTCTTACTGTTTTTCCCTCCCTTCTTCTGCCCTAACTTTCCACTTCTAAGATATGTTGGTTTTCCTTTTAATTTGATCTTTTGTGAAAAGTTATTCAGTCATAATGCTTCATCATGCCAAAAATAAACAAGAAACCAAACCAAACCAAACCAAACCCCAAAAGGAAAAAAGCTGGCTTTGTGTACTTTAAAGAAGCTGCTTCTTACAGCTTCCTTGATCTGCAGTAGAAGTGCTCCTTCTAGTCTCAGGATTTTTTCCAGAGACAGATGCTCGTAAACACAGTTGTGTTATACTGCCCTAATATTCAGTACACTTCAGTAAACAAAATGCAGATATCGTTAACCACCACAACAAATTCAGTTCTTTATGGGCCATACCATTTATAAAAAGACATTCAGAGCTACCATTTAATCTGGAATACTCTCAATATATTTAGCCATTTAAATTGCTGGAATAATGCCCAGATGGAAAGTGGCAAGATATTTAAAGATTGATTCCATTTTCTAAGTATGCCATGAATATAAAAGTCCTTCCACTTAATCTAATACATTTCTTCGGCCTATTAGTTTTTGATTGATAGAATGTCTTGAAATAAAAAAGCAGCAGTTGGCAGACACAGTAGAAATCATAGATACTGTGAGTACAGAGACTAAATAGAAGTATATATTGGTTTCATAAAGGATATATTTTAGTTTCCCAAAAGTGGTGATCCTCTACATTTATTATATTCCAAATCTCTGCTTGTTAGAACTTCATTTTTAAGTAACATATTTTCAATAAATTAGCAACCAATCTTATTTTTTTTAATGGGACACTGATCTTTGTATAAAAATGAAGGAAAATCTGGGGAAACAAAATTAGACATCAGACTTTAAATGCAGAGGTCAGAATTTCATAGTTTTCATGTTCAGTGCATATAGTTTCTATATTGTATTGCAATGGATCATTTTAAAATATCTGCATGATATTGAAGGAGCAACTCCAATTCTACTAGAGAAACAAGGAGAATTAGAGAAACAATTATATTTCTGATCTAACTAGCTGATTAAAGAGCAGTTAATCAGCTATTCTTTTTATTCTTCGGCCAAAATCAAGAAGATGCTAGGATTGCTTTTTTTAACAGTTTAAACTGATTGAAGAATAAGGTGATCATTGGTAAGTAAGATTAATGACCTCAATGGAAAAATAAAATTTCATTATGCAGAGTCCAGAGCGACATCCCTGGAAAGGTTCCAGTCAGCTCGATGGTTCCTCATGCTTTTTATATGAAAAGGAAACACACTTTCACTATGATTAATCAAAAACTAAATGGTTTAAAAAACCGGATCTGTTTGATGCTTTTAATTAGAGCTACTTTAAAACTGTGCACTGTCTCTTAGGAAGCTTATGCAAACTGTTTGGTGCTAACACTGGTCAGTAGGAAAAGAAAGAGAAGAGAAGAGAAGCAAAGGGCAAAAAAAGCTTGGGAGTTCAACATGCTCTTCTGCAAATGTAGAGTTTTTAGGCAGCAACCTGCCATTAATTAATGCTTCATCTTTCAATATCATGTCCCTCCTAGTAACTGCAACGCCGAGATTACAAAAGTGGCAATTGCAGGAGACCATAAAAATCCATTCTCACATAAAGGAAACAAACTTCCAAGAGAAAAGGAGAAACATACCCTGTTGTGTTGTGTCCATATAGCCAGGGAAGCATAAAGCAGAAACTCCATAAAGTGGGGCACTCACATTTTTCTGAGCCATGTTTCTCAGGGGTTAACTATGGAGCATATTTAATTCTTTGAATATCAAACCCCGAGGAAACCTAATTCCCATGAAATATCCTTCTCCTTACAAGCACATTCACCCTAAGGAGAATTGACTTTATAATCTGCACTTTGCAACTTGCTATCTTTGCATTAAGCATCTTTTAAAACTCAGTTATGGGTAATACTTTTATAGGCACTAGTATCTGTTTCAACGGCTCTGAAGAGGCATGTATGAATTCTCCTCAAACTGTAAACTAGTGGTTATTGCAAGATTTGTGCAATTCTATTTTTAAACTTGGAAATGCTTAAAAACCTTCGTCTACGTATGTAAAAAGTAGCAAGGGCTTTTGTAATGACTGTGGCCTGTAAGTATTAATTTTAAAACTTTAAGAGGTATGAAAAACTTCAGAAGGTATATGTTTGGCGCTTTTTTCTAAGAGAATTTAGGAGACTGATTCTTAAACTTTCTCAAGCCAAAAACGATGCTACATAATTTTATATGTACTTGTCAGAGCCTCACATTTTCCTTAGTTACACACGTTGACCAATTGAGGAAGTCTGTACACAAACACACAGTAAAAGCCCTTTTCAAAACATTAATCACTCTGGAATGATTCTAAGTTGTGAGAATAAATGTTTTTCCATTTCCCCTTTTAATGACCTGAAAGATAACAAACATTCCTGCATAATACACTTTCCTGTTAATTTGTGCCATTAACTATTACTGCTACCCTGAAGAGAGTATTAGAAGTCTTACTGAGATTTGATCACTCCATGCTACAAATTTAAATGAAAATTACATTCACCAGGGAGAGCCTCTAATTTTATTGACATGATTTGTCTTTCAGAGGTAGCATTTCACAAGAAGGGAAAAAACTAAAAGACTCTCCTTTTTGCCAGGCCTCTTAATACAAACTCCTTTATCTGAGATTATAATGGGTGAATAGGCTTTGGTGGAAACCAAAACAAAAAATATTTTAAAAAGATTATTTTCCCTTACCTTTTTTCCCTCTCTTTCCACCATGTTTTATCAGCATTTTTTAAACAAACTCTTCATACCTAGTAAATATGAACAACTACATCTCTGTTCTAATACTGTGAATTATTTAGCTAAGAATAGAGTCCTGTATTGGTTTCAGGGAAAAAATCTGAAATAAATAAAAAAGCTCATTACTTGCAACACTTTTACAAATAAATGCAGTATGTCTATATTTTCCATCCAGTTCAGTGACTTGAAAAGATATGTATATACGATGTATGCAGTATTTGTTCAGAAGGTGAAATTTTTGTAACAAAAAATGGAACATTTGCACAGTAAGCCAGGAGGTATAAGGCACCACAAAACCTTGACTTAGAGCTGAATAAGAAAATAGTGCTAATTTATAGTTCATTGTAATTAAAGACATACCTAAAGCAATACTGAGCAATGTTAATTTTCTCTGAAAAAAGTTATTAAAAGACACAAAGTGAATAAGGTTTTAATGCTGCAACTTTTCCTGGTTTTAGTAGCTAGCTTACTTAAGACTAACATGTACACCAAAAGCATCATCATCAAATCGTAAAGCATTTTCATAAATATTTCAAATAGACAAAATGGGCTAAACATTGCTCATTTTGAATTTCCAAGTAAATTTCTCTTCTTGTAGTTTTTACAAAATAAGGATTTCTGTCTTGCTTAAAACCATGAAAGGTTCAATTTGTAAATGGATTTCTGTGTTTGCCTTCAGAGCATAAAATCTCAGATGTGTTAACCTCTTCAGTGGTTAATACATGTAGCAATAGGCTACAAAACCTGCTTTTGAGCATTCAGGAAATATTTCATAGGGTATGGTCTAATTATTTACACATTCACCATCTAGAATGGAATGGTGAAGGGGTTCTGGCAAGGGACATGGTCCTTGGTCTCTCTCTCTCTCCTTCTCCCACCTCTCCTCCTCTTCCTCCATCTCTCTTTCTCTCTCCTTTTTCTTCTCTTAGAAGCTTTCAGACTCAAAATAGCCATATAGTCATATGAACTTCCGTTCTATAGGTGTGTAAGACAAATTATTCCTAGTGCCCATATCAAGTTCTGTGAAGTCTTCTCATGATATAAATTTGTAAATTCAACAGAAACCCAACATTGTTCAAAGCATCTGGTAGAAAACTGGGGAAAAAAATCCTAGGAAAACTACATCGGGTAGTTTGACATGACACGAAGTAAAAAATGACACATCTGACCAGCCAGTTAAGATCTGAAGAGTGCATCAGCAATCCTTGAAGAGAGGACTGTTTGTGAAGAGCTGCTACTGGGACAAGGGAATGAACTCAGGAGGATATGCTATTCTTGACACTGGATATCTATTATTTATTTTTGTTTTCTGTCATTTTTGTCTCTGTTGTTGATTTCGTATTCTTCCTGTAGGGAAGGGTGACTAGGACCAGGCAGATTTCAGTAACTATCAATCCATGCACAAGAAAACAAAAAGAAGATGCTTTTGCTTCAGTAATAAAGTTAGAAAACAACTCTTGTCTCCTAATTAGTAGTCATGATAGTTTCTAATTAACACAGATGAGGGCTTTGATATTGGAACAGACATATACTTTAATCCCCATATGTAATCCTGCTGTCATCAGTGTCTAGATTTCAGATTGTCTTTGCCCCATCGCTTCACTGCTCAATAGAAAAGGGGTACAAGCAGGCACACAAGAATTAATGCTGAGAGACACAGCAGAAGAATGTTTCAGTCCAAAGGACCCCTGTTCAATATTAATTAAGATTCCTGTTAATTTTGAACAACTAGGAGAAAAACTTCTTTTCATGGTCTGAGATGTGACTGGATTTCAAAGTACTGCTCAACAGATTTGCATAGAAGAAGAAAAGGGAAACGGACCACAGGGGACAAACTATTATCCTGCTCCCAAGAAGTCTGTATTTAAAAAAAGAGTACTGACAATCTCCAGCAGGAATTTTTTGAGTGATCCAAGGTCTGAAAGTATAAAGTACCCTAGGGAAAGCAGAACGTTTAACTAGTTCTCAAATAACCTGGGTTATTTTTTCCTTAAATATTTTGTCAAATACACTATTTGACAGGGAAAAATACACACGCTGATTGACAGCTTGCAATTATTTCTAAATTATTCATATCTCAACTCATAAATACGTGGTTTGAGGAAACACAAACAATGTAAAAAAGTTTATAATTAGTTGATAATCTATAATATTTTTAGCAGTATTTAATGCAGAGTCAGCAGTACAATTCCTCCAAATTTATATTTGTGACAGACAACTTGTCTTCTCGGTGACTCTCATTTGCATTTTATGAAAACTACAGAAGAATGTATATTCCTGGCATGGAATAATCCAGAAAGACTCATTAGTGCCCTAGGTTAACTGAGTACATTGCCAATTTAGTGAGAAGACACTTCAGTGTTGCTCATTTTTTAAAATGAAACCCTCCAGTTTTTCAGCTCGTCTGTTAAACTTGGGCCCAGAGCTCATTGCAGTATCAAGCTCCAACTGATGTATACCTGGCAATAGTCACAGTCTATTCCTCTAGCCTTAGTTACAAGATATCTGCTCTCTGAAACTACTGTGTGAGGAATTAGTCAAATTACTGAGCCTGGAGCACCGACTAAAATAGTGTCTTTAGTGTGGAATTGTTTCACATTGACAACTATGTTATTCCGTTTGCTTTTCTTTAGAATACAATAAGCCATTTTTTTATTCTCTTGTTCTTCGTTTGGAGCAGTCACTACTGCATTAAATTCATGCTATTTAAATACTGCATAGAAAAGGGTTGAGTGTAATTATCTTTCCAGTATTTATGTTATAATATTATTCTTATTCCTGTGAGAGATGTTGAAGCGGGAAGAGCAGGAAGACATATCCAGTGCCAGGACATTCTAAGATTTTATCATAAGAGCGAAGACTGTTCATTCTGAAAATAGAGTTAAATCATCTGAACATTGCAGTAAATCAAATATTTATTTGCCTGCTCCAAATTCATAAATGGAAATTGGCTCTGAAAGTATAATTAATTCTGTGAAGTTAAAACAACATGTTGACAAACGCAGTTTCAAGATTATACAAATTAACTAAAATATGAAAAATTGTAGAGGAGAAATAATCTATTTTAAAAGAAAGATAGAATGTGCATTACTTTACAGTATTTCTAGCTACAACCTGTTATAATGGCAGTGAATTATCAAATAATTCAGTATTTGCAGTTTTAATTATTTTTTAAAAATATGAACAAAAAGATTTCAGTTATTTTTAAGTATTAAACTGCAATCCTCAACTGCCTAATGACTATTTTTATACCACTTTACTAGTGTAAGGTAGCTTAAGACAACCAATGGGGAATCTGATTTGCATAAAGGAATACCTAAGTGGGAATGAGCCACCACAATACCATTTGCAAGCCTACCTTCATCCTGCTGACAGCAAACAGTGAGTATTGACCAAGTATCTCAGTGGCCACCTGCTTTGTAGCTACTGTAGCACTGTCATGGGTACTAGGAGGAAGGTTAAATTACAGCAGACCTCTGGCTGACTAAACTTATTCCAGAGAATGGATGAACATCTCCATGCCCAAACCTAGGCGGTTTCAGAAATGCCCCAGTTGTTTGTATGTATGAAATCTTACCTAGCTGGGGATCATGAACTCAGTGGGATACGCCGTATACAACATGTGTTACAGATGTCAGTAGGCTCTAGTACTGAAGTCCAAGAAAACCTATTCAGCCAGTGGAATCACCTTGGACAAGAGAAGCATGCTCAAGAAAGTACCTCAGGACATCAGCGTTCTTGATCCTGATAAATATTCAAAGGTTCTTGTAAAGGTATCGCTATGGGAATATGCTTTCTATCATTTGGTACCAGATAACACAAAATGAATAGCTTCATTTTGAGTTAACTGTGTCAGATTCCGATTTTGTCTCTGTTGGAGTAACCCAGAGTAACTTAACCGAGTCTGATTTTCAGTGATTCATATGTCTGCTAATTCACTTTATCAGGACAAAATAAATCCTTAATTCTACCACTACTTATCAACTGTTTTAAGACCCTTTCCAGAGGTGCAAATGATTACCCAGTTTAAAGGTACTGAAGAATTGGACCTATTAACTTCAGTGCAAGTTGCTTTAGACTCACACACCATTTCTAGAGAGCTGATTTCTTAGGTGTACTGAGACTGCTGATAAATAACCCACTGAAAAAGAATTCTAAAATTCCCATGAACAAAAGGATGAGTGTATTGAAAGGGTTACAGCAAATTCATCTTTGCTTCATTAGCTCCAGTAACAATACAAAAAATAAAGTGCATAGAATTACAGGTACAAACTAATACAGTAATCAGAAATCAAACATTTATTTAGTAAACTATAACATGCGTGGTGATTAAAGCAGCCATTTGTTGGAAACATTAGCCTAAAGCTTTAAAAATGACTGGCCAAGAATAGCTAAATGATTATGTTTAGATTAAAAGGCATATCAAACACGTTTACTTGGATAACACAGGGATAAGGACAGTTTAAAAGCAGAAGTATGTTGTATTTAACCAGCTTATTTTTTTGAATGCTGAAAATAAGTTACTGGAGCATATCCTTTAAAGTAAATGTGTAAATAAAATAACATGACTCAGGATATGGTGACTTGGCTCTTCATGACAAAACAATGTCATGCATTTTTTTTCTTTCTGTTTGACACAAATTCAATATACTGAGGACTAGGTTTTTTATTGTCATAAAATGCATACAAGGGGATGAAAAATGTTGCCAAAACACAAAAGGGTTGTTTGGGGCAATGTTTTTTGTTTTGGTTTTACATAATTTTGCAAAGTACAAATATGATGGTAAAAAGAGGAATCAGGGCTGAATAAAATCCTTAACTGTGTGTATGTTCCTGAGGAAAACAATGTGAAGCAGATTAACCATCACTTCAGGATGGTTGCCGTTTAATTTATGATTCATAAAAGACTTAGATTTTCAATGGGTGAGGTATTTCACAGCCAACTTCCAATTTAGAAATAAGTATTTCTCCCAGTATTTATTAATATACAGTACATAGCATCATTATGTATAAAAGCGACAGGATGTTACCTCTCTCTATTTCCTCAAAGACAAAGGGATTGATCATGTAAATATAGATATATATTTCCATGTAAATATACTCTGACAGTGATCAAAGGAGGTTTTACTCATCAAAACAGATTTTTGGGTTGGGCCTGGATAAATTGATAAATCTAATTAGTGGGATTTTACATTTATTCATTTATCTTCTGATTGAAGGATGGGTTTTTTTTCTGCAGACCTTTTCTGCAGACCATGTATTTTGATGTGCTGTAAAATGAATGCTTATGCAGTACAATTATTTATATCACATTATGATAAAGCACCTTCAATCAAAGCTGTACCTTTTTTGATCTCTTTGCACAATAGACTCAAGACAGTAGAGACTTTCTGTACCTTAACTTGACTGATGCTAAATTCAGTAATACCACTGTATCAAAAATTCAGAATTCTTGGAAATACAACAATTTCTCCTACACTAAAAATTTCAATAGGAAAGGTACCTTTAGAGCTCAAACTTTTCCAGGCAAAAATTCGCTTTATCAAGCAGCAATTCCTAAGCAATTTCTTGCAGTTTGCAGGCTTCTGATGATACTGTTGCAAATCTTCATTCTCTTCATGTGTTTTCTTCTCAGAGGCTAACACTTCCATCCTAAACAAAAACTTAACCTTTAGTTTTCCTGAAGGATATATGCACAAATTAAATTTGTAGACCGGGGGTAAGGGAGATGGGGAGAGAAGGGAGGAGATGGACTCAGGATAAAAGGAAATGCTTTAGGATCTCATTAACCATTATTCTTAGCTCATACATTTTTAGTATTAATTAACTTAAATTGAATTATTATATTCATATTCTTTTGTTTTGAATTATTTATCTGAAACATTAATGTACTCGTAAAAAATAGAGACAGGAGAAAAAAAATCAGATTTTCTTTGCTATTTTAAAAAACTTTTATTTTACTTAAATGATATAAATTACATAACATCTTTAGGTGGTAAATAAATATTTACCTCTTACCTTAGTCAGCTGTTTAGGTAAAGGAAATAATGTAATCCTCTATGCATGAACCTAGTATTCTTCCTATCTTAGCTTGCCTTACATCAGTGTCATAGAGGAGAGCTGCATTCCTCTAGCTGTTATTGAAAGACAGCTGCTCTACCCAGAAAAGATGAATAGTTGGGTTTCTGCGCGGCCTTAATGCCACTGTCACTCAAATGCAGAAAAGCAGCTGAGCCACTTAAAGCCAGTTGTACACTCGGGGACCATTTCTCTACACTACGTTCTGATTCACACAGGCAGACCAATAAATTTCTATGTGACATTATTTTTCTTGATAGACTGCCACTTTGAAGGAGCTGGGGGCCATTACCAACAACCAACACTGACTAGGACCTAACCAAAGCCCTACTCAGGGGCCACAAACCCAAGAAAAGGCACCTACCCAGTGCTCCAGGACTTCTATGCTACTCCAGGTCACGCAGGAATCCTGAACAGCATTCCTGTTTGCTCTTCAGCGAGCTCTGGCCTGAGATGCCAAGGAGATGACTGCTGCTGAGGACAGAACCAAACTGCAAGCTGCGGCAACCCTTTGACAACCTGCCATAGACTACACCGGGGGAGCTACTCTAATTACAAACAATAACTGCGCCCAGCCAGGAGCAGGACACCAAAGTGGCCCCTATTTCACTCCCCTCCTTTTCCATCACACTGCGCTCTCACCCACAATCTGAATCTGACAACATTAAACACAATTTAATTTCTAAAGACAAAAAGTAGGAAAGAGTCAACGAAAAAACTAAATTGGCACTGGTCACAGTACACACCAGAGTTTGAGAAACAAAGCTGACTTTTCAATTGTAAAGTTACTGTTTCCTAAAGAAAGCAAGCATGACGTAACACATGAACTCACTGCATGCATTTGCACCAGGAGTTTGTATTGATTATGCAAAATAATCAAGGAACAAGTTTCCATTTCCTAAAATTTATGTTTTAAAAGATACTAGAACTCCAAGGTTTTTTTAATCAGCCCACTTTCCTTCTAACTGAATTAATCTTAATGCCAATTACATAAATTTGCAAGTTTCATTTATGTGAAATTTCCTGCTTACATTTGAACTATAGCTTAACTATTTTGCTTTGTGTAAAATGTTACACACAAACCCCCATACTTACAACAACTGGAGACATCTCAGATCTATCAGCACAGGCGAGGATGGAGTTTTTAAAGCACACTAATTCCACCTCTGGAAACAGCATATCAATCAGCAGTGAATTCTGTTCATAACAGCACAGAAGCATGGGCCTTAACAACCGATTTTTAGGCAGCCAAACAAAAGGGAAGCACTTCCATTCAGATTCATATCTAGCGATATATTTCAGGCCCATTGCTATTTAGAACTGCATGAGGCTTGAACTTGCACTGTTGGAACAGCACTTGCTGGTATCAGGTCCTTTGAGTCTCACGACATGACACAGCATTCCAGTCATGGCTCTGTTCCCATCAGAAGCCGCTACCAAAATGAGCTGAATTTCAATCTGGTAACAGAGTTTCTGAAACTTCTGAAACTTCAGCAGAGAAACTTCTTCCAGTTTAAGCATATTTCATGGCTCTC
Organism: Burhinus oedicnemus; assembly: GCA_008921705.1. Lineage (NCBI taxonomy): Eukaryota > Metazoa > Chordata > Aves > Charadriiformes > Burhinidae > Burhinus > Burhinus oedicnemus. Next base: position 1,838,990 of record VFFE01007670.1, on the reverse strand, counting down.
TCATATCTTTCAAAGGTGCCAATCTGAGAATAAATATTAATTTTACATTGGTGTTTTACTGTTCTAAGCAATACATTTTCACCACAAAAGATTCAGTCTCAATTTCTAGATGACTCCTGGAACAGAATTTTGAGTTGCAAAAGGATAGCACAAACGTTAGCTATTGCGTAGACATAAGAGCTATTTTTAAAAGACAATGCTCCCAACTATTTCTACATTCCATCTTTGAATTAAACTAATGTAGTCAAGAAATGAGAGTTCATCTCTCTGAAAACTGGAGGTTTGCTTCTGATCAGAGTCTGTGCAGGGCATCCACAGAGAGTCACCCATCTTCTCTGGTGGTACACATCTATATCACTCCTGGCCAGTGCAAAGAGAAAACCAGTACTATGCCCAGCAGCACTGGAACATAGCATCATGTAGTACAGCTCCAAACAGCTAAAACTTGAAAGTGTTGTTGAAGTAATTTAAGTTCAAGATTTCTTGATATAAACCTTCAGAGAAACTGCCTGCCCATGTAAAGGTCAGCTACAAAATCCTTGATCCTCCAGCTCAAATGCTAGCTCTCATGACATATTCTGTCACACTCCTCGGAGTACCAGTTCAGACTGCCTCATCTCAGAGGTTCATTAATCCAAAGGTAGTGTGAATGGGGAAGTGGACACAGGAGCCGAGACAAGCATCTGGGAAAACTGTGCCATGATGGGATAGTAAGCAGGAGTGCATACTGCCTAGACATGGAGCAACTGTTCACACGCAGTGAAAGAGGGTTGCTGGATATGCCTCCGTATTAGCATTTGAATAAGGTCTTCAGCAGGGACAAGAATACAGAGGAGCTTTGCCAGAGATGGGCTATATGAAAGCACAAATTCAACGACACTACTGAAGAGAATATGGAGAAGCAGAACCCTTGCTGAAATCTTTAGGATTTGCTTATATGCAGCTGAAAACCGTGTCTTATTTGCCACGATGTGAAAAGCTTCACTTGAGATTTAACTCCAGAAGGAAGTATTTTTTCTAAAAATGGTTCAGAAGATGTCAAGGGGTTCAGAGTACACTGTATCTGGTTTCTTACTTCAAACCTTAATCAACTCCATAGCAATTTTCTTCTATAATAGAAGTATACATGAATCAGATGTTCTTTGTGGTACGAATCAGTATGCTAGAATTTTGTAGTGCATTTAAAATAAATTTAAGCTGCAGAAGTAAAGTTCAAGGCACCATTGAATTTTTCCAAGCAAATGATACTGTACCTCATATATCCATAATACTCAATTTATAAAAGGAATTAACATCACTGTTCTGAAGCAATGCACTTGATTTACCTCTGTCTCCTCTGTGAATCTCCTCTGCTCTGACTTTGAGAAAAGGAAATGGGTTGGTAGTGAACTCAAGATTTACAAACTCAAGGGCTGTAAAAAATTCATTACATGCAATACTGGAGAAAAACTGGTGATGTTGTAAGTAAAATAAGAAAAGTATCATGTGTGGAAAGGATTTCAACCCAGGCTGCACAGGATCCTTCCTTTCCCTAAATACACTGAATCATTGGATAATTTAGGCAAAATGAAAAAAGGAGTCAAAGAGCACTCTGGGAGTATATTAACTGTGGGTGATCAGTGGAAGGCTGAACCCTTCAGCACGTTCAAATGAGCAGCCAGTTTCTGGAATTAATGCACGTTGGTCAGGAAGCACCTATTGGGACTGTTACCTAGAAGGTACTGAGCTTGAGCAACCTCAGGATCTGGGGATGAGCAGATCTTCCAACTGGGAGTGAGTAGTGAAACACGTAAGGAAGAAAATAAACAGAACTACGTACTAGTGGGAGTATCAACAACAAGACAAACGTGGAGAAATGATCTGCAAAAACCCTACCACGCCTTCAGTTTGAGTCATTACTTACATCTTACTGCAGAAGTAACCAGGAACCTGCACTCATCCTGACCACATGCCTCTAGTCAGGGAAGGAAAACTTTTTACTGCAGCAGTAACAGCACACGGAGATCGGGACTGCCCAAAGAAAGTGGGGTTTTGCTATTTCATGTGATCGGATTTCATCTGTAATCAGTTACAACCAAAAATAAACTGGGTTTCTGTATAAAAAGTTGCTAATTTCCTACTGATGATTGAAGAACTGCTTTTATGAGTGATTTAAATCACATCAGTTAAAAACTCCAGAGAGTCACAAGCTGATGATTCATATAAGTGCTATGAGATGCCACACAGCTATAGACATTTTGAGGAATATTTATTGGAGCTAGAAGGGAATGTCTTTTAACTAGGTGTACCTGAACATGGCCACAATAATAGCATGTAGGCAAGTTGTCTCTTACTACTGCTTGATCTGATTTGAACTTTGGGAATATGGAAGTGAACTTTGGGTGGACTTATTGAAAACTAAATAATTCTTCACTTGATAATGAAGTAGCAGTTGGAAAGACCAGAAGCATCATTATAGAGTGACTAATGGCTTAGGAATACTCCAGATGAAACAGTCAAAACTGACGTGGCATCTACATGTTTTTTGTGGGGAATCTTTACAGAATTGATTAATCGGATTAGTTGATTACTCTAGCACAACTACTTCAAGAACCTTCACTGATGACTACGTGGTCTCATATAGCTCTTGAAGAAAGAAATTGTTTAATGTGAAAGATGAAGCTAGGTTAAACCAGTGATGTCTACTGAAAACTTTAGGCTGCTAGAAATTGCAGCTATAAGTTAAGAAATTAATATTGAAAAATGGGGCAAGGCCACAGAATCCAGTCCTGGATGAATGCGTAGGTGACTGCTGACATATTAAGGAATATTACAATGAGATGCTTCAGAGAAAAAGCAGGGTTTGGTTTGGTTTGGTTTTTCTCAGCAGATGTAGTTTTTAATAGAATTTTATCATATCCAGTTTTGGCAGATGAAGGAAAGGATTTGTGAGTGGAAAGGAAAATTTCATTCTCTTTCTGTAAAATGAAAGATGGAACAGAAAAATATTGGAAACAAAAATATATCAGATATTTATTTACCCACATTGTGTAGCACTCTCTAAAGTTTTGCTGTTGCATTAACATGAGCTCCATCAACATCTTTTTATGAAGATCTTTTCAACATGCTTGTCTATTCATAGGCAAAAAATGGCAACTGGATAAATACCAGGAATCAAAAGTTTCCTGTACTCTTTAATATCCATCAAAATTTTGGGTTCTGCGTTTGCGAAGAGAAAACAAACAGGCAAATCTTAATTTAACTTGAACGTACTGAAGAACTGCTATTTTTGTTCTTTTCTCACCTCAAAAAGGTCATCCTCCTTGATGTATGAAATGTCTGTAGGTCTTGCCTGTTTATGCATGGTGAATCTCTTTATCGTAAATGAAGAGCAAAGAAAAGAAATAAGAATAGTGGGGCAGCACTGCCCTGGAATTCTTTTGGTTTATTTAGCTCTGGACCCTTTGGTGGAAGTGCAGGTTAATAACTGATTTCAGGTTGTATTCAGGTTGCCTGGATTAGAAGGAGAACATTGGTATTCACACACGTTATGTCACAATACCTGTGGGCAGTGCAGGTGACAGGAACACATTCTGACACCATCAACAATTATTTGACTGCATCAAGAACAATGAGCAACATAAGCGAGAGCAAGTATTTGTGGGTGAGAATTTCAGACAGCTCCTTCACTGTGCCAGAGGAATTTCATGTCGTAATGAGCCCTCTCGGGGTTAAAGATATATTGGGATGAGCTCTCACTGGATGATTCAGTAGCTGAACTAAACTGAGAGAAAGGGTTTACCTCCTGTCAGATTATAGTGATAAGAGAGATGACAGTGACTCTGATATGGGCAGAAAGGATTTCAATGTTAACCCATTGTTAATGTTAATTAAAACATTTCCACTTGTGCTTAGCATTTGTCTGGGATGTATATATGTGTGGCAGGTGCACCCGTCCTGATAAGGACCGAAACTTCTCAAAGGCCTGGGGGTTGCGGTTTGGGCCGCCCAATCCACATGGTGTCACGTACACGCTTTGGTCGAAAGACATGGAAGTTAAGGTCCTCAGCCAATGAAGACTAACATGACTATATGTGACCACAGATCAGATTTGACTAGAGTATAAATGGAGCCTCGCCAGAGGGCCAATTGAGTTGGTCCTCCTCAGAGCAGTGGGTCTGCAGTTGGGGATTTGCCCCCTGGGTTGGACACCACCCATGGTAACTCCTGCAGGTTGAGAGCCCGTGCCTTTCCAGGTGAGTGATTGTGCATTTTTGGATCCTCATTTCTAAAGCTTAAGAATTCTTAAGTCAGCTGTGTAGTATTAATTCCAGTTAGCATCTTGAATGTGTAGTTTATTAATGTTTGTTGGAGTCTTAAACAGTTCTGGTTAGATTAAAGTTTATTTTGAGTTTATCACCTGCCTAATTTAATTTCTTGTAGGCCTCCTCGACAATAGAGTCTACCCCAATTGGTTAAAGTGATAGGGGTTTTAAACATTCAGTAGTAACAAATATTTCTCAGCAAAGGAAAAAAATATAGTGTATTTACTGGTGAAAAAATAGTTTTATGGCTGCCAAGAAGTTTTCTCATCAATATGTCAGGCCTCAATTCTTACAGGATGTATTACAAGGTACAGAGTAACTTTTCATTTTCCAAAATCACAGAAGAAGATTGAACTAATGACAGGGGGGGAAAGGATATGCAAGCCCTAAGAACATTTTAGTTGTTTCCAAAAGGTTTCTTTTGATGGGTAACTTTACATTAGCAAATTTGAACAATCACATGCCATTGCTGTAAAAGGCACTACATCAATGATCCTTAGAAAATATTTTTTGAAAAACTATTCAGTACTATCAGATAGCTGAGAAGATTACCTCAGTTGGGTATTCCAAAACTGAAGAGATCCATCCTCTGCCACTGAGATGGACACTGGCAGAGGGAGGTCAGAAGGATGGCTTGAGTAAGGCAAACATTCCAAGAGTATACTAAGTTGATTCATCTTATTTGTGAGAACGGTATGCTCTGATACTAAAAAAGTGTAGCAACATACCTGGAAGTGTCATCAATACGGCCGTGGCTCATGAAGAATTGAGTGTATTGGACTGTTTAACTTCCTAAACAAAGAATTTTTATCTCATAGTCACAGGACGAATATACTGAAGTCTTACATGTCTCCATACAAATAGATGCTGGTTTGTACATTTGTATATCATCATGCTTTCACAAGAAAAAGACCTATTTAAAAAGTCTGAAAACTCAAACAGATGAGAATGAAGGCTGATGAGACTAATTATGGTATCTTTGTACACAAATTATGGTATGGCTTTGTGTATAATTTGTTAGAAATATTGATAGATCAAGTTGCTTCTTTAGAATTAACAGAATGTGAGACTGGTCCTAAACAGTGTGTGAAATCATATTATCTGTTTGTATGAAAAGTAGTATCAGGAACGTATGACATTGGGGACGATGAATAAAAAGCAGAGGAAATGAATATAAGTAGATTATTTGATTAACTCCTGTAAATATATGCACAAGCCAAGAAATTCCTTTCAATACTTAAAAGGGGCTTATAAGAAAGATGGGGACAGACTTTAGCAGGGCCTGTAGCAATAGGACAAGGGGTGATGGTTTTAAACTGAAAGAGGGTAGATTCAGACTAGATATAGGGAAGAAATTTTTTATGCTGAGAGTGGTGAAACAGTGGCACAGGTTGGCCAGAGAGGTGGTAGATGCCCCATCCCTGGAAACATTCAAGGTCAGGTTGGACAGGGCTGTGAGCAACCTGATCTAGTTGAAGACATCTCTGCTCATTGCAGGGGGGTTGGACTAGCTTTAAAGGTCCCTTCCAGCCCAAACTATTCTATGATTCTGTGAAATTCTAAAGAGAAAGTCCAGCTAGAATTTGCTGTTGGAAATTATCTGCTCTTGGTTTAAGTCATTATTTTTACAGGTTTTTACAAGTAATATTACTTATCAGTAACAGTATTAATTACATTCTGTACTTTATAGTAAACAGAAGGTTGTAAACAATGTTCTGTATAATAAAAGTGCATACATTTTGCTTCAAAAGAGTAAGAGGTATTAATTTTTAAACTGGTCTTGAGTTTATTATATGGACAGGATACAATCCCTCCCTGCCACTGACTTACTGACTTCGAAGTCGCTCGTAGGCCCTACACCTATTGTGCTCAAAAGCATTAACATAAGCAGCAGAAGACCCCCAGTTAACTCATAACTATGAGAGCTCAATTTTAGATGATGATCACTACTTTGAAAAGTGCTACATTTTGCTTTTGCTCAGGCTCCTAATTAGCCCAGTATTTGTCAAAATATTCCTAGAAGCTATCTGGAATTGCCTTTCTTTGTGGATCTTTATAATTTACATGTAATTTACAACTAAAGAACCACAAAACAAATTGTACATCCTTATTTTGTGGCATGGAGTTTCCAAAATACAACAAGAATAAATTTGGCCAGGAGACATAAACATTTTTTTTTTCCCTCCATACTTATAGATCACTCAGAACTTATAGATCACTCAGAACAAAGAAAAGGTGTTCAGTTCTCACATATCCATTTAATTCCTTTCTTATAATGACCCAGAATTAAGAACACATTCAGTAAACCTCATAGGGACACTGACTTATTTATGTACGTCTAAGTAATCAAATGCATATTAAACTAGCTTGCAAAGCTTTCACAGACAAATCAAATATAAGAGAAATAAACTACCTTTTCAGCACAATTGAAGGCTCCTTTCCTATCTACTGGAAGTTACATCTTTCAGCCACCTTTTGGCAGCAGTGAATAACACTTAGTGGTAGCATAGGTAACAAGAAAGGGCAGAAACCTCCAGCTCCTGTCCAAAAAAACCTGCTCATCAGAAAACACGCTGCAGATGGGGCAGCAGTGACAAATGAAGCTAATTGAACAATGACAAAACATTTCCATGACCACTTTTTTTGCCTGCTTGTTTTTATAAACAATTTATTACTAGTAGCTGAAATTATTATTTCTAAGGTATGGTCTCCTTCATCCAAGGTATTTTCAGACATAAACAGCTTAGAATAAGAAAATGCTATAATAAATCATCTACAAAATGAGTTCCTAACTGCTACAAAGCAATCATCATTGCTGTCTTTCACTCACTGAAGAACAGGAACAAAATCTGAGTAATTTCAGACGCTATAATGTCATGTTGATAAATACAGTCCTTTAAATGGTTAAAAAAGAGAAACACAAAAAAGAAAGCAGCTGAGCAATTAATGGAATAGCTGAAATCAGAAGCTTCTAAAAATTGATTTGATGATGAGAAGTGTTTTATCCGTAATATGGTCACTGAAGAAAGAGCTTGAGGAGATAGAGGAATGCTACTTCACAATACAGTTCGGAAAGGAAGAAAAACAGGTCTCGTATTTCATTTCAGTTTCAAATAAAATTGATTATGAACCTGTAGACAAGATGTTTTATGATTTCATATTTCAGTAGAAATATAACTCATACATTTCCTCAAAAAGACATAGAAGTCTCATTTACCAGGGATATATACATTGCTTGGAGACAGTACACATGAATCAGTATGAACATACTTGTCACTTGGATCCCTGATGAAGTATCAGCTAACTCTTAAATGATCTTCCAGATTTTAGAGAAAACTATACGGACTGGATATAAACTTGCATTTTTAGGCTGTCATACAATGTTGCACTAAATAAAATCATGTTGAAAATTATTGTCTCATTAAACTTCACGCCTATTGCCTTATGCTCAGCAAAATAATGATAAACATCTCAAGGGCAATGGGATAGGAGATAAAAACAATAAAGATGTTTTCAGACAGGCTTTAAAGCTGTGTCTTTATTCAGATACGCATGCAAAGTGAACAAAGTTATGAAGCAGATGAAATAAAAGTAGTAGATATTTCTGAATTTTAATACAGGCATTCATATGTAACCATAAAATTTTACTCTTATGAAACTGTTCGCAAATAATTTATGTTTTCCTAGATATGAACAGCCTCAAAGATTGAACAGAGGTTGAGAGAATATAAATTCAGAATATAATCAACTGCACTATATTGCAGTCACATAAGCATTGAGGCTTGATTCTGTGATGTGCTGAGCACTTCCAGCTCTTACTGTGGATAACAGAAGGATATAGTGTTCAGCATTTTGCAAGATCAGGCTGAGGTTATTATCATACACTGACAAATTATCATTTGAATCTGTTTTAGGTTTTTGCATGTATGATTTCTTCCTTATCGGTCCTGATGTGAGACTGAAAACTATAGCAGGTGGAAATTCACATTGTAGTAAGCTGGGAGGAACTCAGGAGGCAGAAAGAATGCTGGCAAGCAAAAAAGTAATTTATTATTTAAAAAGGTAATAGGAGGACCCTTTTTGTGCAGCTTTGGAATGACTACATTTTACACATGGTATTCAATCATATTACTATTTAGTAAGTTCAATTAATAAGTGACATGTTTTTTGCTGCCTCATGCAAATAAATTTACCAGTACTATTGGATCTGTTAATAGATAGCAAGTTAAAATTGTCTGTTCAGAGACATGCAGCATTCTTACATAGTAGCTTTCTCTATTTCTAGGGCGTTCAGCAGTGTTTAGTCTTTACTAAATTAGGCAACACGCACAGCAGTCAAAAATAGTTGCATGTGCCATGGATATTAAGAAAAGGGTTCAAGTTGTTTATAAATATCCAGAGGCCAAGCTGATCAATACTTGCAACTTAGGTTCAAGCTGAATCAGCATCTAGTAGGCCGAATGGCCCCACCACTAATCACTGGGGCCACAAAATTTAAAATGCTTACTTTACAAAGATTTAGTGTTTGTTGTGAAAGTGCCTGACAGCAATGGGAACAGAAATCTTCTGTTTTGTCACAGAACAGGGAAAGCGCAAGCACTGTACAAGAGCAATACCTGTAGTCTTCCACTGGAACAGTTACATCTAATGACAATGGTTGTTTCCTTCTTCTAAATTCTTGGCCTAATTGGAGAGACTAATAGGGCATTTAGTTAGAAAAAAGTTATAGCTGCGGTGTCTTTTGTGGCTGCAGTTTCTCAGAGAAAATGAACTGAAGTCACACAAATAGGTTACCAAACAATTAACAACTACAGCTTTCCTCAGTAATTAGCACACAGAATATCAGCAACTAAAGCAAAACTCTTTAATAGCTATGTCCTAGCTATTGATTTTCTATAATAGTCTAATGATCCTTATGCAGTACTGAAAGTGTGGATAAAAGAGTGCCATAGGAGTTACGAACTTCTCATCCATTCATTAATCTCTATCTCACATTCAAACACACGTAAGAATAATTATTTTGAAATTGAAGTACAAAAACACTCTTATACACTTATGTGAGTGTACACTTATGCACTCATATAAGTGCACTTATAAACTTGCAGAAGACTGCGTTTTCATACTTCTGTCAACCTAAAATTCCCTCTAGAGCACAGCGTAACCAAAGTGTACAGCATAGACTATCTACAGTTGCCAACACTGTCCAGAATTCCCATAACTGCAACACCTGGGAGCCTTTTCTTCCTCAAAATAATCTTAAAATATTAAAAAAGAACTGTTCGTTACAGAAAGAACTTTATTAGCATGAGTGTTAATCTAGTGATATATTTACATGAGATCACGCCAGTGAAAAGTTGATTACAGTATTACTCGTGGGTAAAAAAAAGCTTTTTAAAGGGGTTTACCAGGCCAGCACTATTTAAAAATGTGGCTATTCAAGGTGTGGGTTTATGTTTGATTATGTACTGTCAACATATGTTAAATGCCTGTCCAGGTAGAGCGGTGACAGGGTATTTACAGTGTTTCTGTGAAATTCTCAAAGGGACCAGTGACACAGGGTACTTGGAAACCAGAGAAACAGATTCCATCAAAGCATGCCTTATTCTAACACTCTGCAGTGACAGAAAACACTTTGCAAGCTACCTTCCAGAAAATCAAGGTTGTCACTTCCTAGTGAACTAGTAAGCTCTCAGAAATCTCCATATTGTGATGTTGCTGCACAATAGCGTTGCAGGAAAGAAACAGAAAATCTGTAATTTGGTAGCCTCACGCTTTTGTAGTCCAGCAGATTTTACATCATATGGAAGATGTACTTGAGAGACAAACAGAAGTCTCATCTTTATCCATATTTATTAAATGAGAGAAAAATTTGTTATTTCTCATTTTTAATGAATGATATTTTCTCATTTTCCTCTTTGGGCACATACACACATAATGAACCATTTTCTTTCAAAAAGTGAGACTGGAGTTAGACTGTACTAATAAAGGATGGAAATAAGGTAAAATTTTATGTATTTTTATAGTGCTTATGAAGGCAGCATAGCTGGAGACTGTTCATCTTTGATGAATTATAATAAAGTTTAGATTCAGTAACTGCACGTTTTGACAGGTGAACAGCAAACAATTAGTTTGTGATGAACCCAAGGAGCCTGAAAAGGTATCAGGAAATTAGAACTGTTACCTGTCTTAGACATGGGTATTTTTATGTCCTGCCTATATCAAGTGATATAAAGAGGTCTGACATAGCACCTTAGCTCCATGCTCTGTTGTCACTAGTGTGATTATCGCCATCGGCTTTCACATGTATCTTTCAGCTATGTCTCTGTTCCTGAAGTTTTATTGTTTCATAGTTAAGGTCCCATTAAACATGAATGGTAACGGTCACTCATTAATGGGAATGCATCTGTGAATGGAGAAGGGACCAGCTCTTGGTCCAACTCACCAATGATTTTACCAGCAATTTAAAGGATTCTATTCCTTATATGGACAAATGCAAAGACTGATGGCATAAGTAATCAAGATGACATTTTACTGTTACGGGATAAACTCAGCAGTTTTTCTTTCAGTTCAGCAGAATGCAAAACACCACTTCTAGGAATAAAGAATAGAGACTCTATCTTTCTTCAAACAAAAAAACCCTAAGACTATACCAGAACAGCATTCTGGTTCAGAGCGCATGCTTCCAAAGAGAAGAGAAAACAGGAGTAACATCAAAGGATGAGTACAAAGTATAGGAAGTTAAGGGATGGCTACATCTGTCTGTGAAGGAACTCATAAATGGAGAAGAGATCTGATTATGGAAAATTTTTGAGGCGGATGGACATGGACCAAGTATGATGCAAAAGGTGAAAACTAAAGCTAGACAAATCTGGAAAATAAGATGAAATTTTAGAGTAGTTAAGTATTAGTGGTGATGTGTTGATTGGTTTGTTTTGTTAAAAACAACCATCATATATGAAATATAAATTATGATCCAGTCTTTGTGGAAAAAAGACCTCTGCCTGAAGAAGGACAGCTTAAAAGATTACTGTGACCATCTACTGATTTTTAAAAATGCTATTTTTTGCAGATGGAAGGAAAGAGCACTATGTTGTTCTCCACTCATTTCACAGGTTGTTTGCAAGGTTACTTTCATTGTCATTAAAAGCTGGAAATATAACTGTAAAAACATGAATATGGAACACAGTTCTGTAGCAATTCTGGCAAATTCCAGAGGTTCTAACAATGCTTCTAACACCACCTAAATTCTAGAAAATGAATTCAAGATTAATCGATTTTTCAAGATAAAGTCATTTGTCTGCATTTTCCTATGTTGTCCTTCAGCAAAGCTCCATACAAATCTGTATTTAATCAGATGATCATCATTTAGCACTATGTTAAATGTCCAAGTGATTAAAACACCTGAATAATTGAAGGGATTCCTAATGGAATAATTACAATAACGTTCTTTAGTATATCCCTATTTTCACAGCTTTAGGCAATATCAAGTGGTTTAAATTAATAAACCATCTCATCGATCAGATGGCTTTCCAGCACCTACAGTTCAGTACTTGAAGCTATTGGTTAGGAAGGCAGTCATAAACACTGCAAATAATAATGAGATTTTTGACCTTCCAGTGTCATGTAAACTGATGTGTGCCTGACATAGCCAGACTTTGCTGCTAAACTCAAAAGCTTTCAGCTTTGTCATTGTCCCCATCCTGTAATTGGATGTGTTAACTCTAAAGGAGACTAAAATAGAAGATTAAAACCAGGGAACAGAGTTAGGAAGAAATGAGTATTCCTTTTCAAAAATATACATGTTTCTAGTTCTTGTAAAATAAAAATGATGGTGATTTTTCAGTTAGCTACTTTTTATCAAATGAGGTTGTATACCACATGCTGGCAATTAATGTATATAGATCTATAATAAAGCTTATTCTCCAGTATCTAGCTTTTCAGATTGTAAAAGTTAGGTCCAATTAATGAGAAATAGGCATTCATACCACTTATTTGACTTTTTTTTTTCCATGCTTTGCTTCTGATATGCTGATTTTCTTTCTTTCTTTTTCATTCTGACTTCTATTCATTTTTCATTTGTTTATGGCAGCTCCTAATTCTCAGTAACTGGGGTCCACCAGCTGAAATATTGTGATTCTCACAATTTGGTATCGCCACTTTCTGTCATACACTGTATAATGGTTAATCAAAACAGTTCTATTTTCTCTTTTGCAATGATAACTGAGCAAATTTTAACTGCAGAGTTCAGCAAGCTAAAAAGAGTTGGTTAAGCACCATTATTACTATAGAATGGTTAGAGTTGGAAGGGACCTTAAAGATCATCTAGTTCTAACCCCCTTGCCATGGCCAGGGACACCTCCCACTAGACCCGGTTGCTCAAAGCCTCATCCAACCTGGCATTGAACACCTCCAGGGATGGGGCATCCACAGATTCCCTGGGCAACCTGTTCCAGTGCCTCACTACCCTTGCAGTAAAGAATTTCTTCCTAATATCTAACCCTCTTTCAGTTTAAAACCGTTACCCCTCGTCCTATCACTACACTCCCTGATCAAAAGCCCCTCCCCATCTTTCCTGTAGGACCCCTTTAGGTACTGGAAGGCTGCTATAAGGTCTCCCTGGAGCCTTCTCTTCTCCTGGCTGAACAACCCCAACTCTCTCAGCATGTCCTCATAGCAGAGGTGCTCTAATCCTCTGATCATCTTCGTAGCCCTCCTCTGGACCTGCTCCAACAGGTCCATGTACTTCTTATGCTGGGGGCCCCAGAGCTGGAGGCAGTACTCCAGGTGGGAGTATTATCCCATATTACAGATGGGAAAACTAAGAGACTAAAATTACGTGACTAGCTTAGAAATATTGACAGACTGGGGGCACTTCAGCAAGAAAAGAAAAATACCAAGTATGTGCACTGGTGATAATAAAAAAGCCCCAAACATTCAGGACAATATGCAGGTACTGTAAGGCATGACCTATGTTCCTGATAAGGAGCACCATAGCAGTACTCGCTGTTTATGTTCATGACAAGTATTCCCGGCAGAATGATGCCACACACTGATGATACCCATAGACTATGTTGATATTGCCAGATACCGCAGTACAATTAAGTGATATATCAGTATCTGTATATATTAAACAATAACACAAAAATTCTTTCAATAGACTTAAAATCCCAACAGTGATTCTACAATGAGAGAGGGACATTGAAATAAGGACAGGAGGAAGGAGACTGAGAAGGAAGGGGAAAGGAGAAGAAATGTTGCTGCAATTAGGATGCTGCCTACCATACCTTTCTTTTTGCATTGAAAATTCAATTTGTGATGCGAAATAAATAGTAAGAATGAGAGCTAAAGATTCAGGATGTGTGGCATTATCAAATTCCTGTTTTAATTTTGCCATATTAAAATATTCATAAGAGGAAACACTACCAGCCCATGTAATTAATACAAAAGTTGTCCCACAGCTCCCCAAACTCTTCTTCTCTTATTGCTGTTCCTCTACCAAGAGAAATACTATGAGTTCAGCCCATATTTTGAGAAAGTAATACTTTGCAGAAGGATGAGAAGGTGATTCAGCATCCAGATACTTCTCCCAGACCTAATTCTGTACCATGTTAGCATAACTAAGGATCCTCTGGGGTTCTGATAACTTAGGGTAGTTAAGTACCATGGCATTTCCTATAACGACTGGGTCATTATCACAAACAAACTCTAATTTAGGCGACTGTATTTTGCTTTCCTATATTCCTCTGACAATTCTTAGAAACTATACTGTACCACTGCAAGAGGTTCTCTTCATATAACCATCACACATCCAAGGGGACAGTTTGTTATTTAATATCTATATAACGATCCCAGAAAGCAAGATTTTATGATGTATGAACTTTTAGTAAAAGGATGAAAAACATGGTAACTCAGTTCATCTTTATAAGGCACCACATTAATTTTCACCTTACCACACTAATACATACTACTTTCTACTAATTCAAAATGGCCAAATTAATCTAAAAAGAGGAAACACTTGCACTACTGAATAATCTCCAACTTTGCTAAATGCCTGTCAAAATACTACATGTTCTCATTTCCATTTTAAGTGATACATTAAAAAATGAGTATACACAGACTTTTGCATGCTGACAAATTACTTCTTTCCGGATTCTAATTACAGACAAAAAAATGTACTTATTGTATTAACAACTCTGTGTTAACAGATCACCTCAGAAGATTTTCAGAGGGTGTTTTCCATGTAAAAACCATGAAGCTAAAAACATCACTACATACCCTAACTTATCTGCAGGAATTTATAAATTGCAGTTTTTCACAGTGGTAGCAAATGAGATTTTTATGGTGGAAAGAAATGCCCACCTGAACAAGAGAAAAATTTCAAAAATTCCTGTGTTAGAGGGGAGTAAAGAGCAGAGAAGCCATTTGACTTTCAGCACCCAACTTGCCTCGTTAAATTGAGTGGGTAAATTCTGATTCAATCCACAGTCCTGCAGAGAGATGCCTCATCAGAGGGTGATGCAGAATTTCTGCGTGTTCTGCCCTGAACCGCCCTCTTCTGGCAACATTTTCAACCTGATTAAGTGCCTGAAGTTAGGCAGTGTGAATGTGTTTTGCTGTGTCCATTCAATTTCTACCAAGTCCTTGCACTCATAGGCACTGTGGGATCATGAAATGCAAAAGAGCCATAAAAGTGAAAGTTATATTACTAGCAATGCAATGGAAGCCATTAAAAAGCCATTAGCTATCAGTAGTTGATGTACGCTAGTTACTTATAATGCCCTATTATAATGGTGTTTGTGAGTGGAGAGGGTAGGCAGGACGGGGTAACTCAAACAATAATACCTCAGGGTGGTAAGTGCTGGCAGTGCTAATTCTTTATGGCAACCACAATATGGAAACCAAACAATAAAATTTGTAATCCGCCACAAAGACTAGGAAGAAGTTCTACACTATTTCAGGAGTGGTCTGAAGTGGACTGCAAATTCATTTACCGAACGCACATTAAAATGCTCCTGCCTAGAGGCTGTCATCCCTTACTGTATTATAGAAGTACCTAATGGCTTCACTGTATTACGTACTATACAAACACATTTTAAGAAACATTTCTGTTTCCTCTGAACCACAATACAAGTAGGCAAGATGAAGGCCAGGCAGAAGGATGTATCCATTGTCTCCATTTGACAGATGGGGAACGGAAGCCCAGCGAGACCGAGTGACTTGCCTGAGGCAGCGTGCAGCAGAGCCAGGAATTTGACCTAGACAGCTTGAGTTCCAGACCAGTGCGTTCTCTCATTAATATCTCCTTCTTTATGCATCTTTTCACCATAATCTAGCAAGTAAAGGAGCACTGCTTTGTCCCAGGTTTAATAGGATCATAGTCTCAAAATGATATACATGAGTCAGTAACTTCAAAAATCAGACAATAAATTTTAGGCTGTATTGATTTCAGTTTTCTTCCCTCAGCTCCGACGTTCCTTAAACCATCTCCAGTAATTTGATTCAAGCTTTGCAAGGAAGTCCTTTGAGAGCACAAGAAACAGTATTTCAGTTAAACCACTAATGTGATTTTTCATCAATCAAATATTAAATTCTTGAAGAGAAAATAAACTTGAACTATTAGAAATGCTTCTGATGGCAGCTCAAAAGATGCACATCTGTGCAGTTCTGCAAATACACAATAGATTCACTTTTGTGTCACAATACTGAGTGATTAGGTTTCGTGTACCATACATCCATCTTCTGAAGTGTGAGAAATGAAAACAACTGTAAATATGGATAAAACAAAAGTACTGTCTTAGATAAGATAGCTGCAGACAGTATTTTTACAAGAAGTTTCTCTACCATTTGCTGCAAGGCAACAATCACATCTATAAAAAGTAATGGCCAAATTTCAAAGAGTTCAGAGAATCATTACTCTCTTAAGTTCTAAGCCTGTATAATGTAATGAATTACATATCTGTGAGCTTTGTTTGACAGAATGCGAAATGTTCAGTTGATAGTAATCAGTAGAATTGGGGGACAGAGTAAACAAAACTCCCTTAATAAACACTAGACTAGCTCCTGATTTAACATTATGTAAAAATTCACAACAAATTAACGTTATGAGATGCACTAAAAATGAGACTTAACTGTTTTTTGTTTTAAGAATAATATTGTTTCTCTGAGTCTTGGGAAATGTACAGTACACTCTGAAGTCCTAATTTTGGGATAACTGCAAAATGATATCCTCATCTGGAAAAAGTAATGATGGAAGAAGCCGGGCAAATGAGGCTGCAAAAATAGAGAGGTTACACAATCACCTAGGCGCCTATTAATTTTCAGAAGCAAGTCCTCAAAATTTGATCCTGTTTACTGGAAGTTAATTATCCACACTGCTCAGTATACAGAAAGACAAAGCATTACCATTGCAAAATGAATCAAGATCCTTTGAAAATAATATAATAAATGCAGGTTCTGCACATATACTACAAATAAAGAGCAAATTTATGCTGGAAACAAAAAATGTGAGAGACAGCAACCTGATAATAAAACTCCCCAAATATGAGGAAAAAGTAATAATCTTCTACCTTCTAATTTTATCACAGCCACAAGAGGCCTTGTGGCAAAAAATGTCAATTCCAAAGCTGTAGCTTTGTCACTCTGACACTTCTTATAAAAACAAAAAATGAATTTTGAGGCTAGTTCATGCAACAGAGTAGGGAACTTGAGCGAGAGACTGAGTGAAAAGAAATGCTGGTACAGTAATTGGTTGCAAGTAGTGTTTATCAAAACTTTTGGGCAATTTGCAGAGAATAATTACCTATGAATAAAAGTACCTCCCACCTAGGCAGCTCAAAAATAGGAAACTAAGTGCCATCAGAATACTATTGACTGGTTTTTGGGGCTTTTTTCTTCTAACAATGAATGCATTAAGAGCCATGCAACCTTCCATGGAAAAGGGAAGGAACAATCGTCACTGGTGTGGGAGGAAATCAACATATCTATTCCCGTCTGCTAAATAACTCTTATTGCTGTCATACTTTGGCCTTGCTTGCAAAGATTATTTGTTTCCTGGTGTACTTGAGTATTCAGAGTTAGGCAAAGGAACCAGTTTCAGTTCTAGGCTGCCTATATGGTTGGAGCGGGGTCTACAAGAGTAGTCTGAGGGTAAATAATTGATCCTTCCAATTACTAATTGTTCCTATTACCAATAAAAACTCTTGTTTTTTTCCTCAAAGTTGTGGGGCTTATAGTTGGAGACTCTTAAGCAGAGCACTAGTTGGTTCTCTGCTAAACAGCTGGGTTCACATGTGCTTAAACTAGCTGAGAGCCTACTCTGACATTGAGTCCATGCAGAATCAAACATTTTCTGCACATGTAAAGAGCGTAGTTCAACCCAACCTAGACCTGTTTTCACTGTGCAACTCAAGTATTCTTAACCATAGTGACATTTTTTCTAGACAAGTCTCAACTTTCCGACTTAATCACATTGCAAAGTTTTCTTTTTACTAATAAGAAAAAGTCTCTCCCTCCCCATGCTTCACAAGGAAGGCTGAACATTTCTCCCCTTCATAAAGACCTGTAAAGTTTCATCCTAATGCAATCAGAATTTAAGAAAGTTCTAAGTAGAAATGAAACATCTGCAGATAAGAATTATAGTTCATCAGTTGCAGCAGCAGATATGGTTGATTACTGGAACTTCAAAATAGAAAATGTAATGGCAAAGTTTTAGATTAAAGTAATTACACTGGAATAATTATATGGGACTGAGCTCATTATATTACAAGGTAGTTTTAACATCTGAGCCATTTAAAAATATATGCTGACTAGTACTGAAGTTGAAGTCTTGCTCAGATACAATATGGAAAGCATATTAAACAAATATTCTGAAAGTATCTCTGTGAATACACAGTCTGTTTTGTAATCTGGTCAAACACAAAGATAAAGTACGAGGAAAAAATGGTTTATTCTATTGCACTCATAAGGTCACAAAGGAACCTACAGTAGAAAGTACTAAAAAAATCAAAATACATTAAGGAAACTTTAATCACATTTTGGACTAACAGCAAAACAATAAAGAATTATTACTTCAATTAATGAAAAAGATATCAGTCTTCTCATGTTATCAACTCTGACAATGTGCAAGATTAGTAATGATTGTATCAGAAATACATGACTTTTAGTACAAATGCTTTTGGAGGGTATTGAATTCAAGTGTTATACTACTGTTAAGACTTCTGGTTCTTAACATTTAACTCAATCACCGGTTAAGTGGGTGGGGGGAAACAATCAGTTCTAAGCAACTGCTTAAATCTTGATGATGTCAACAACTTTTGAGATGTCACATATTTTGCACATTTTACAATAGTATGTAAAGAACATTTAATCCTCTTCTGTTAAGTGTAAGAGCATCTCAGAATCACACCCAAATCAATCCTCTCCATTCTCTGGATCTTAAAGCTGTTTCTCTCCTCTGAGGCTTCATGGAAAATCCTTCCACACCTTCACTGTTCAGAGGTTGTAACGGCTTTGATTCAATAAATTATCTGTATGTAGAAAGCCCCCTTGATTCCAGGATTTAGCAAATACTTAACCCCCATAGAAGACAGTCTAACAGAAGCACTTTTCTAATTGCAGCCCTAGGTAAAATGAAATGGAGAGTGAACATTCTCTTCATGACTCTTCAACATGTGTTAATAAAATAGGTTAATTTGAAAATGGAGTGATTTTATGTACTTGAATGCTTGAGGAACTGTAGTCTTAAGGTATCTAGAAAACCTGCAAAGATGGGAACCAAGCAGGAAGATACTTTTTGGCTTTGTGTATAATCAGTTCTGAGCTGTAATTAGCACTCAGTTAACTTTGTGCCAGTTGCCTGATGTTGGCACAGAAAAAATCTCTCCTTTTAAGTAACTGATAAAGGGAGAGAGGTGGGTTTAACATTGCTGAGCATTCGAATACTTATGAAAATAAGAAAGTAAGGTTCAAAGAAAAATCATTTGTATAAGCTCCAGCAGTGCACATTATTAAAAGCTATTCATATACTGTGCACTGGACGGCTACTGAATTCTCTTGCTTAATTTGCACTCAAATTACCACAGCAGTGGGCCTCAAAATAAGAAGGTAGAAGATATATAGGAATCTATTGCTTTGAAACAATCCAGTACATTGATATGGCCAGATGGTCACAGGAAATCTAAGAACCAAGCAGCAAAGTGAGACACACAAGTCTCTTCATTTGTGATCTGAAGTGGCTTTTCTGGTTTCTCAGAAGCTACTTGCAGCAGTTCTCCCACTGTCTTTCAATAGTTTTAAGAATCAGATATTTGGCTCTAAGGGAGATCTGGAAAGTAAATGTCTTTCCTTTCAGAGTTTAAAATATTTTTTTTTCCTTTTGTTTGCATGGCATAACACCAGACATCTGTCTTTTCTAAGAAATTAGGTAGCTTTTGTTGTTCTTCATCTAGACCGTATTTTTACTTTTTTCCGTATTTGCATATAAAAGAATAGGGATATTTTATTCTACATACATTGCAGAATGAAACAACCATTTTTGTGGTAGCAAATTCCACAGAGTTTTGATTTTACTTGCACAGGGAATAAAAACACATTTCTTTATCCCAGGTATGGACTCAAATATCTATGTATTCAACAATTTTTTTCCAATAATGTTAGGAAAAAATTCCAATAACATTGGAAAAGTATCCAATATTTGCATATTTGCTCTACCTATTTTTATTATAATATGTTATCTGTAAAAATAAACTGGATACAGCTCTGAATCCAAGTACTTGCGCCATTTAAAAAGAGTGTATGTAGGGTTTCAAATCAAATTTGCTGCCCGTTTTTGATCAACACTTCTTAGAATAAAAAAGAGCAGCATTTGTGCAGTAACTATGTACTCATTTATTAGCTCGTTAATTGCCCAGATTATTAGAAAGTCTTTGAAGTTTTTCAATATTTTGATAGTAAAATTACCAAAATTTTTGTATGTCCATTTCAATTTCTGGCTTAACTAAAAAAATATATAATTGGAAACAAATGCACAAATGCACCGTTGCATCTTCTGATGTCAGCAGTTCTGCTAAATTTAAGAGCCACAAAATATGCAACACCAGATTTTTTTATACATGAAAACTATGTATTACCATTCTTAACCAATCCTGACCTTCATTCAAAAAACTCACTTGATATTTTAAATAATAAGCAGGATAGAAATATGCAAAAAGTATTAAATAAATTTCTAAGGCCCCCAAATCCACTAAAATCTCCATTAATAGATTTCCGATAAGGTGTTCAGGAAGGCATTTTGGTCTGCTGAAAGGAAGGTAAATCAATAAATGCTGGTGCTCTTCAAAAATCATTACTAAAAGACACTGTCAGGGTTATCACTTTCTAAACAATGGACACATCCCAGAAGTGCCCAGATCCTTGCCAATGCCACTTAATACAAAGAAAAAATTCAACAAATGGGTTATTTTGCTCTTTGCAAGACATCCAGTACTACCCAGCTTGGCTACTTGGCTAGAAAAATGCTGTAGAAGAATCTTCTCTTGAATTCAGCATTTTTGCTTCCTTGGGGCATCCATCTGATGGAAGCCAGAACAGGCAGGCACTAATGATAACAATGTTATCACCTTTTTTTAAAATTGGAAGATTAGGATCATTAGCAGTGCTCTCAGTGATATGAAACTGAGCACTGTAAAATTTTCTTGGTCATCTGAGGAGGACCTGAGCTGTGGTACAGATGCTTTGCAATAGTCCCCTCCCCAACCTTGGCATGAGGCTTGGCAATGGCAGAGGAGTGCAAGAAGCAGGTGACTGCATGCAGCAGCACAATCGTGCCATGCAAATCACCAGGGCCCTCGAGAAGCCCACAGCAGCTGGAATTAAAAGAGTGCAGGTACAGCTGAATACCTGCTAAAGCTTTCGGACCCCTGGCCTGCAGCATTTAGCTTCTCCCCACAGGCTCTCAGCCCTAAATTTTGTGTAAACTTTCAAGTGTCTGCTTGACTGAAAAGAAGGTTCAGATGAATTCTGCTGTGAACAGTGAATTTCTTGTTAGTATATTTAGCATCACTTCAAAAAAATCCACATTGTCATGGTTCGGTTAACACATTTACAGTTCTCTTGAGCGGTGGTGTTTCCCAGTGAAGTGTATGAACTGGGCAGAATATTTTTTCTTTGTTGTGTCCAAAAAGCATCCAAAGCTGAGGGAAAACAGCAGATGATTTTAGTATTTGAGCCAAACCAGCGTATTGAAGTTTAATCACAAAAATTATGTCAATAATGGGCTTTTCTTACTTCTGTGAAATTTCAGCGTAGTCCTTTCCTGCTGTAAAGCACATATTTAATATTCTTCTCCTGAGTTTTCAAAAGAATCAGACCAATCAATGACAGTAGTTGTAGAAACAGAGGTTGATGTTACTGGTAATTTTCTATCTCCAAAAAACGTCAAAGCAAACCCCAGTTCCTTTACACAGAAGGCTGAACTTGCCATGACTATAAAAATAATACTGGGCCCAAACCAGAAAAAACCATGTGTTGTGAACGAATGGTTTTCAAATGGCCACAGGAGTTTCCTAAGAGGCAGAATGAGAAAGCAAGTAAAAGATTTTTTCATTCCCTTAAAAATAACCGATGGCCCTAGAGTAATCTTGTCATAAAGCTATGACATGACCAGTAAAAAATTGGTGATTTATTTCTTCCTTACGTTAAGTCTTTACCCAGTCTGAAAATTTTTAACATTCATGGCAAAGAACAGACATTTCTCTGCCACATTTGCCAAAACCCTATATACTTGTATGAGGTACTGCTGAATGTCTCAATCATAAAACAAAACACGCAAACTCTTCTGTTGCTCTTGGTTATTTGAAATTCATCTTACAAAATAGTTAATAATCTCAGAATTTACCTCAATCTTCTTTTTACAGAGGGAAAACTCACAGGAGAATTTAGGACCCTGTAGTGCACTTTGAACAGTAAGATTTTATTTTAGAACAACTGCTACTCTCTGCAGAACCTTTGAAATTTGATGTCAGCGAAAAAGAGTCATTATACTTGAAGATTTCCACAGAGAGAAGGAAAGGATTCAGAATACTACTCTCCCTACCAATGCCTACAGATTTTTTTCTTTTCTTTTTGCTGTTTAAGTAAACTATTGACATTAAGAATAGGAAGCAAAAAGTCTCTAAAAATTGAATTAATCATCAAGGGAAGTTAAGCACCATAATGCCATTGAAAGTGAGTCAACCTTACCTAAGTTATTCCATTAAAGGTTGCTGAACTGCATCCAGCTTTACTAAGTCTAACTTTGCAAGTCCTCAAGGGTGCAGAACTCTTACAGGAATCCATAAGAGCTCTATGAATAGAGAATTTGTAAGGGGAGGACCTACCATCAATATTTGATTGGTTTCATTGAAGGTTGAATTATAATTTGAACAGAACAGCAATGCATCTGGGTTATTCCAGCTAACATGCTGCACAGCAATGTTTATAACTTATATGGTGCCCTAAACTTTGCTAGCCTAGAGAAAGAAAGTTCTTATGCTAAATGAGGAGAAGGATGAACCAGGCAGCCAGGTAACTGGCAACTGGGTTTAAATACCCCATTACACATAGTCTGTGCAGCATCAGACCTATCCTCTTTGTGCTTGGTTTCTCCTTTCTGTCAAAGGGAGTTATATGTACAGCACAAATAAACTGCTGGATCAAGATTTTAAAGACTAAGTCACATAGATATCTGATCATTGTAACCATGAAAGAAAGTACTTATGATCAAAAAGCAGTGGCAAAGATGGGAAGCTAGACAGGCTCTCTGCCTTTTTTTCTTCTCCACCATTCAATTACTATTTTTTTCTATTTTTCCTTTTAAATACAGATCTAGTAAGGCCTGATACATTGTGTCTTCATATCAGACATTTAAGTGAACAAAAAGGGAAAGAAAAGACATGAAAATTATCCCTTCTTTCAAAAGTTTAAAATAGAAGATGTGCTTTAAGCAAGTGTTTATAGCACTCATTTCAACATTTCTCTACGTATCTACAGCAAAAGGTAGAAGAGCTATTATAAAATAATCACATAAAACCACAAGAAGTGGCTCTTCAGTAAAAACAATTTAAAATATAAGTGCTTCCACTATTACTAGTTATCAGAATCCTTTCCTAGCTGAACTGCAAATTAATCACAGCATAGTATCCGAGCCTGCTATCATCCACATTAAAGTAATTACTGGCTCATTAGCAAAAACCTGCAATTTTAATAAATAAGACATTTTAAAAAAAGATATAAGTACACTATCAACTTTCAGTACAAGTTATGTCTCAACCTGAAAGGCTAAACTTGGTCTCAAGATAGAAAAACAACATAAAAAGAATAAATTACTTCAATAGCTCTCTACTCAAAATCACTGTCAGTTCACTACTTCCAGAACTTTACAACTGCATTTAAGTGGTTTTAGTTCCTAAAGGTGATGCCCACATACAACACTTAGCACTAGCTTTAATTAAGGTTCCATGTATCCTCAGATTGCCCCAAGCTAACAGTGATTTGATTTAATGAATGCAGAAACCATGGTCTTGAACGGGTCTACATTAATTTGGTAAAAGGTAACAAAGTAATATAACCAGACTTTTCTGAATGTTCTTTTTCTTGCAGCCTAGAGAAAGGATTTCCATCTTCAGCAGTGACAATCATGTCTTGGAGCTTGAAGGAGCTGAGCAAGGGTGCAGGCTCTCTCCTGATCAAAAATATCTTTAATTCGTTATTATTTTCAAGCATAAATTCAGTCAGATTTTATGACTTATGTCTTCTGTGACTCTACAACTTTGAATAAAGGTGTTAAAAGCAAAGGAGTTCCAAAGGTCCACACCTTCACTTTGAGATGTGTCAGTAGGGTTTTCCAGAAACTAATATACTCCAATTGGGTCTCTGTAATTCTGTGTGCACTGTTCTGTGCAGTTACGACTTCATGAGTTTGAATAGGACACGTATCCTAGGCAATTGTATTACTCCCTGCAAAATCCTAACAGCACTTCCTCCAACTCTGGCCATAAACTTTTTGGGACTTCACCAAGCAGCACCACGGAGGTCTCTATTGCAAATACAGCATGTTCCAACAAGCTGGGGCTTGTCAGCTTGGGGAGAAGCTGTCTTTCTGGTAGTCTGTTGTCCATGGGAGATTTGGCTAGTAAACAGTTTCCTTTATGAGTGTGGAAGGGTATGAACATTCATAATATAGTTATACAGTTCTCATGATCAAAACAAGGAATCAGTGAAAAGACTGAAGCATTCTGAGCATAGTTCATTCTACAAAAAATTCATGGATACTTATGGGGGTCAATTCAGTTTATCTTTTTTAGCCAAAAAAGTATTATCCAATTAGCAGATCTAGTATAGGTAGGCAGCATATACTAAAAACCTTAGCACAGTAGTTGCAAAATTTCCTGAATCTCCTTTTTCTGGTTTTAATTCTTATAATGTTTAGTGATTTATTTGAGGCACAGCTGTGGCCATATTTTATTATATGGAAATCCTAGTTTTCATTTTTGAAAATTAAGGATTTTGTTCTTATTTGCACTTTGAAAAAATATGATTTTTTTTAATAAGCAAGCTGCTAGTAAATAAATTGAAATGACCGAATGTATATCTCCTCTCTACTAAAATAACTGGTATAGTATTTATAAGTTCTAACAGAATATTTTTTTCAGCACGGAAGGATACTTTGACGAAATGTGCCACTGAAATATTTAGCATAGGGCATACAGGTCTGAAGACATTTATCAAAGTCTGTCTTGCCTTCCAAACTGTTAGACAGCTAATGTGGCCCCATCAGGACCATCTCAGAGTACGAAACTCTTTTTAAACTCCCATGAGTTTGTAAAATCTAATGGATAATTTTCTTACATGTGCTTTTAACACAAAATATAAGTTGATAATCAAAATTTGAAATTTAACCTCTTTGGAAAGATTTAAGAGGTTGGGCTTTTTGTGGGCTGGGGCTTTTCCCCCTGATTTTTAGCCATGTAACAAATGCTTGCAAACAAGTTTAAGTTGATACTATGTTTTAAGAATTAACAGGTGTCTAAGCAATATTGGTTTTGTTTACAAGAAAAGAGTTCTGAAGAGTACATACATTTCAGTTCATGCTATTCCCTCAAACATTTTAATGTGTTTTTTATTAACACAATAGTTTTTAGTAAGAAAATTTAAGAACTAGAGGTTCCCTTTTTCATCAGTATAAAGAAAGGAAAAGGAACAAAACCATAATCGTAGTATCAGTAACCCACCTAGATTAAAGAGAGACAGAACTTCAGGTAGGTGAAAATTTCCTGTATTTTCAAATAAAGGTGAAGAGAAAAACGTACTACTATAATTCTAAAGTAGTAGTTCTGGCTTATATCATGACACAATCACCAAATATTTTTCCTTTAAAAATAGGCTAATATTGACCTGAGCTCAGCTGTGCAGCTCCCTGTGTTCTAGTAAACACAAAATTCTTCAACTTGACTGGAGACACCTTCTCTAGGCAAGTGAATACACTGTCTTACAGCAAGTGTTCTGACTGCAGTTCTTAAGTGGGTCCTTACGTAATACCTAGATGCTGCTGCTGCGGGCTGTAACACAGTAAGAAACTTTCAAAATCACTTAAGCAAAGTGAAAAATGAAAGAGAGCTCCATAACTCCTCATCTGGTTTACATTTTCCCTGGGAAAAGATGACAGCTTAGTATGTATCCCAGATGTATTTTTAGGTTTTGAAAACTTCTGTAAAACCCAGTATGAACAGGTATGTTTATTTTACCTCACCTGACCTACTCACTTCATTTAGGTGTACAAGACAATCAAGTAAGTACCATACACACAGACACAGTGAAACATAAAACAAAAATAATTTAATTTTCTTGCATCCTATACATGCATCTGCATACAGATCCAACATTTCCACACTGTGGCTCAAATCTCCAGCTATTGATGCTCACCTAGGTCACTGAAGGCTCTTCACAAAAACAAGAGACCAACAAGGTTGAACGGACAGACCAAGAGCTCTAGAGAAATGGCAAAAAAGGACAGATCCCATTCTACAAGGGTTCTACGTACAAAACTAACAAGAGTCCTAACATATAAGGTAATTATACTGACACAAGAGTTTATTCTCAAAATCAGTTTCAGATAGATCATGGCAATAGTATGTAACGCTTGAGTGCCCACATCTTTGAGCACATATTAAACAAAACTGTTCTTTTTGATGTGTCTATGCATTGCTGTAATTGAGAACTGAATTACTTAACACTGAACACCTAAACCTATTCATTTCCAATCCATGAACTATTAGTTACGTAGTGCATCTTACACTGCAGAACCACTCTTCCAATTTAATATGTAACTACAGTCTTCCCTGCCATTTGCTTAAAAATATTCACCCAGTTTTCTCTTCTCCTCAGCGAGGACCATCCCTGGAATTACTTTTAAATACAAAACTATGCAGAGAAATGTAAGCAAAGATGAAAAATGCAGTATTTTGGGGCCACAAAACCACAAGTATCCCTAGAAATTTAATTACAATTGATGTACTATAAGGGCACTGTAAAAACATGTTGTCCATTTCAGTCACAGCATCACAGAATGGTTGAGGTGGGAGGGACCTCCAGAGGTCATCTGGTCAAAAATCTCCTGTTCAAGCAGGGCCACCGAGAGCTGGTTGCCCAGGACCATGTCAAGGTGGCTTTTAAATATCTCCAAGGAGGCAGACTGCACAGCCTCTCTGGGCAACCTGTGCCAGTGCTCAGTCACCTTCACACTAAAAAAGTGTTTCCTGATGTTCAGAGGCAACCTCCTGTGTTTCAGTTTGTGCCTGTTGCCTCTGGTCCTGTCACTGGGGACCACTGAAAAGAGCGTGGCTCCATCCTCTCAGCACTCTCCCTTCAGGGACTGATCTACATTGATGAGTTGCCCCCTGAGCCTTCTTATCTCCAGGACAAATAGTATCAGCTGTCTCAGCCTTTCCTTATAGTAGAGATGCTCCAGTCCATTCATCATCTTCATGGACCTTCACTGGACTCGCTCTGGTATGTCCATGTCTCCTTTGCACTGGGAAGCCCAGAACTGGACACAGTGCTCCCTCCAGGTGTGGCCTCACTGGTACCGTGTAGAAACTTTCAGTCAAGCTCCAAGAAATTACCATTAATAATTTCCATTTTTAGCTTCCCTCATAGAAGAGCTTTTCGCTTATACAATTCTGAGGAAAAAAAACCTGTGTGATTTTCTTAAGTTAACTGAATATGAGACAAGGAATTAAGTCTTCATGTATTCAAGATTTTAAAATGCTTTTCATAGCAGGCTGAGATGGCACTTACATGAGCTAAGAATAAATCTGGTAGCTGTGTCATCTCTGAAATAATTGGATTTAGAAGCAATTTTGCAATGTTTAAAAGAAGTATAATCACTCTGAACATAAATTTGATTCCTTAACATAGAAAGACATTGCAAGGTGTAGTTTTTGAGCTTGATAACAAGACAAAGATGAAATTAAGTTAATTTGGCTTTCTAGCCATTTCTATAGCAAGCAGGGGTAATATTAGACTTCATAGTCATGGTGTGCGAGGAAAACCCTACCCAGTTGCTATGAACAAACTCTAAGTGTACTTACAAACATTCTTGAAATATTCAGCAAGCTGTCCTTTGGCATAGTATTTTAAAAGTTCCAATTCTAGTGCCATAACAAACTAATGTAATTTATAAAATCATCCAACCTTCACACAGATTTATACTCTTTGCAGTGCTATTGACTTAATTTTCTCTCTGGGTTTTAACTGACTGTATATTCACTCTGGACAAGTAATTGCATCCTGAAACAGAGAAATGACAAAAAGTTACCAGGGTGTGTCTGCATCACACTGCAGAACGCAGTCTGTGATACAGCCAGTCTAACATGGTGTATTTACTAAGTCCGGCACTGAAATTCTAGCACACATGCATTCTACTTTTAAAACCTGTGATGTTTATTTTTGAAACAGCTATACATTTTCCTATTCAAGAAGGCATTTAGCTGATGGGAGTTCTGTACTATGTTCTGCACATGTGCTGTTCCACAGTCACAACTAAATGAGCAGCCTGAATACACACAATGAGAATTAATTGCAAATTGTCAACCAGGCAAGTGACAGCAGCTATCAAATAGTGAGGAACAGCCACTGCTCAATGATACTGATGCTTGGTGATGGCGATTAGATGTTAGGAAAATCTCTGACAGAGAATTTGGCTCTAACAACACAATTTTGGTGAAATTAATATCTGCTCAGAATATTTTACTGTATTTAAGTAAATCCTAAAACGCATAGGCCTAATGTTTAACAAACATCCCTAAAATATTAGGACAGTCCCTAAGCATACCTCCATAAATTCCCTGAGCTAGGAAGGTTCAGATTTGAATTCTGCAAAAGAAATTAAACTGTAATTCAACAAATTCACCCAATTTCCGGGCCCCCGGAAAATGGGAAAGCTCCCACATTGCTGTCTGACATGTAGACATATTAGCATTTCCATTCAGATCAGGAATGCGCTTTCAGAAGAAGACACCTAATAATCCCCACTTACCATGTTTTGGTTCACATCACAGAATGCACTCGGAATGCACAAATTGGATTCTTTTAGATGAAACTAAGTGGGAAGATGTGCTCCAGAAGCTCACTTGAGGTACTCCAACAATTAGCAGGCATTTAGTCGACCGAACTAGACTAGAGCTAGTCTGAAGTAAAACCCTGTAAAATTGTTATTCATTATTACTCAGTAACCCCATTTCACACTGCAAGTCTGAGCTACTATTTCCCAAATTTAGGCATAGCCCAAATGCCTAGACTGAGAAAGTTATGATCTTCCTCCTAAGACTTCTCAATTTCATTTCTCTACCCCTTACAAATTATTCTTCAAGACTTCAGAAAGTGTTCAGTGATTTTAAGACAGTGAGAATTCTTATTGAAAAGCATTGTCAACCTATCATCCAATGAACAATGTAGTTCTCCTCCTCACGGTACTATCAAAGGCACATGATTAGCTTAATAAAAGACTAATGACTAGAGTAATAAAAAGTTATACAGGACCAGGCACAACAAATAGAATCTATTGCACACTTTATTTCCAGCTAAGGTCAGGCGTCTGACAAAGTTGTTCTGACAGAAAAGGGCAATGCTAGGCTGATATACTTGTAGAACGTTTAAAATACAATTCAACGGGAGAATAAATGCTGTGAAGGCAAAGACACACAATGTATAAAATACATTAGTTGTGGTGAATGTTAACAAAGTAATTGTCAATCAAAACACTGTGAAGTTGCCAAAGTATACAGAAAAGAAGATGATGTTATATAAACATATAGAAAACAAGTGGAACATTTTCCCAGCAAGGCCAACACAAGGAATGTTGAATGGTGTAAAGCCAGACTGCCAGCTCTGTGCCTCTAGAGGACTGCATGATAAAAGCCTCTGCCTGGGCTTGTTAAAATAGCTTTACCACATCTCACAACTGAATTCAAACACACAGTTTAATTTATTAACATCCACAGATGAGCTATCACAGAACTCTCCTGAAGCTACAAGCTTAAAGAACCATATCCCTAAACTATCAAACTACAAAAGTGAATTTGGAAAAGATATATAATAAATCCTCTATGGTCAGTTGTATGCAAACAAGTGGTTTTAATTGGCACTGGACAAAAGTTAAATACTTTTGGAGTATGTACACCAAAAATTACAACTAGAAAGGCTTAAGCTGGTACAAAACTTAAAATACATTACATCTTTCTTGATTAAAGCCTCCTAGATACATCAGCCTTGAAAAGAGAGAGAGGAATGAGCACACCCTATTTTATCATTAACATTTGGTAAAGACACTCATATAAAGCAGAGGCACATCTTTTCAAGTGTGAGGTAGTACAGCACTGATAAAAATAATCTGAATAAGAAGTGTTTGAAACTTCAAAAGCTTCACTATTGCCTGTGACATTGACTTTTCATGTTAAAAAAATTGTTTAAAGTAACTGTCTTCAGTTTTTATTTATGGAAGAGAGAACTAAGATGTTCATGCTACATATCAGAAGTTCAAGAGCTAAAATATCCTTACAAAAGACACAGTTCATAAAAAGGTCATTGACAAAGTTTCCTCCTCACTTCTATAATTCCTTTCTGAAGATCCAAATCCAATAGCTGGAAAGCTGTGCAAGTTGAAGCTGTACTTAACTACTTTATTTATTTGGAATATCTGTTCAGATTGTAAAAGAGACAAGCTCTGGAGGCCCTTAAGGATTTCTGCAGTCTTCCATCAAACTTCCCATAGAAATAAGGTAAAGCTGATGGTTGTTATTTCTCCTAAGACAATGACTCCTACCCCACCCCAAATTCTTGAGAGCTGCTTCATACAAAGGCAAAAGATTTGGTGCCACTGCAAGGATGTAACTTATTCTACAGTGATTGCTCCTCAGACCCAACAGGAACAGAGCTGCTGATTTCACCTCCATGGAAGCAGTAACTCCTACAGAGGTCTTGTAGGATGGGAAGAATTACCATCAACTGGGGCAAGCTGGAATCTCTCCTATGTGCAAGGCAGAAACTCCTGGAGCTCAGCTGAAATCTGTACCCTACTTCCATTTTTCCCCATTTCAAGCACTGTAGTCACTAAGCTTCCATCAGGTTTAGAAGTTGGAAGTTAAAAAACAACACTCAAAGACTACTTATCATTTGCAAAGTAGAAGACATCAAGTAGAATTCCAGGGAAATAATCTATCTTGTAGAAACAGAATGGAGAAAAACTATTTAGGTAACACCTGTGTATCTGGGAAGTCTGACACTGTTGAACATGTTAAATCTCAGGCTGAAGACAGGTGAAAGGCTGCTGGGAAATAGGCAGCAATTCATAACTGAAAGTGTAAACACAACAAAAGTCTGTAAGATATACCAAATAATGTTTTTGTCCTACTCAGTACCGTAAAATCTTCGCTATGTATTTCATCCATTTTGTGTACCAGGCTTCAAATGTAAGAAGATTTACCGTAGAACTAGGAAAAAGTTTGTACCAGGAAAGATAAATTCTGGAGTAGATTACCTACTGATGTTATGAAGCACCCAGTACTGGTGGATTTTAAGTACATTAAACAAAAAGCTGTCTGAACTACCATATAAATATTTGATCCTGCCTTGGGCCATCAGGATAAATAACAAGACTTCTCAACTTCTCTTCCAAACTATTTCTCTGTGATTCCATGTTTTTTATTGCTTTTATCTGAAAAGTACAAATGAAATCCAATGTAATAGAAATTCTGAGCTGGATTTTGCATCAGCCTTCTGCTCTGAGTAGGCTGCATAGATTACATACAGCTATATGTAATCAGCCTGGCGAGTCACTGCCTGCCTAACATTCAGAGACAAATATAAGCCTAGAAACTTGACTGAGTATATGCCTATTTATTTTATCCTCAGACAGAAAATCCACAACTTTGTCAGTGGTGTTGGGTTTTTTTTCTTAAAATACAAGTTTCTCAAATCATGATATTACACAAAAATCTCAGCATTCCTTGAAGAAGTCTTGTTTCCCAGAAAGCAAATAATTAACTGGCCTTTAAAAAGAAAAAGTTGCAGTTTTGGTGGTTTGAAATGGAAACGGTCCCCAGGACTCTGAGCAGGGAAACAGACTTTATTTTGATATCTCGTTTCTCATATTCTTTCACATTATATTAGCGTTACAAGATTACATGAGCAGTACAAGGTGTACTGTCAGTGTAGTTGGGTATCCTCTAAAGCCACAGCCTGTATTTTTGGTTTATGAAATTATGGACTCTGCAGGAAGAAAGAAAAGCTTTATTTCTTCCTTTCTCTGTAAGAGGTTTCAGAATCTGAAAGACTGAAGTCAATTGTTCAAACACTTATGACCAAGTATATTTCTTAAGTATGACAGGATGATTCTCAGTTGTAAATACTACACTATATCGCAGCTGTTGTAAGGTCAGGCCTTCTAATCATAATGAAACAGGCACTGATGGATCAAGATCTATATTTATTGCTTCAGCGCAAGGCGCATTTAATCAATACGCTCTCTTCTTGGAACACGGACAACCGTTTTAGTGTTACTGCAACAAGAAACTGGTATCAGTTTATCTAATTAACTGTATGTTTACTATTGAATAGACATTTATTCTAACACTACCCCAGCAAAATGGACAATATACTATCTACATGATCAGCATTGTAAGTTGCCACTTACCAAACAGCGGTTTGATAATGCCATCAACTTTTCCTTGTTTGTTTTCAGTGCGGAATTAGTCTTTTAACTGACAGCATTTCTGTACGTATTCTTTGTGATGCAGCATATGTGAAAACACATCATTAAAGTTTTGGGTTCTTGAAAGGAAAAACACACCCAAAAAAAGCCTGCTTTCTTCTGAATTATTCCATTGAAAATATCCTAACTGTCAGTCTAATAGTAAATTTAAAGTGCTGTTGATTAAAGTGACTGTTGATAAAACACTGCCTAATAAGATGTTAGAAATTTACTGACACCTTTCAGATGGTTTTACATTGCATTCTGAACTGGTCAAAACATTCTTGCTTTGCATTTCTAAGTATAGGCAGTTGGTTTTGAACCCTGGTAAAGTAAAACATACAGTTAAATTATGAGTAGAGTTGTTACTTTTTTTAATACAACATGTGGTCTTAGCTGAACACCCCCCATATCTTCAGGAGGAAAAAAATTACTGATTCTCAGGAAGTCTGGGATGACTGAAAGACTTCAGAAATAAGAAGTGATCTTTATAAGTATATATTGAAATATAGAATTGCTTTATTCTATTTTAGTATCAGAAAATGAACTGAATGCAAACAAAAGCTGCAACTGAAGCAAAGATCTTTACAAGCCTAAATAATGTCTAAATGCTGTACAACCCTGCAAGATAAGTAATTAAGCAAGGTATTCAAGTATGAATCTGTACAATTTTAAGTCCTGCTAGATCATATGTTTAATGAAGATTTAAAGTAGTAGGGGGAAACTTGACATCAGGTGTGCCATGTAAAGAGCTATGTCACTGTATACCCTCAGTCACGTCTGTTCCCTTCTCACCTTAACCTCAACATACCATTTTTCCCCCAGGCTATTGGAATTCAGTTTTATAAAACATGCGTTAGGGACCCACCAGTTCCACTGGAGGCATCACATCTCCTCTCCTTTGATCAGCCAATCTAGGAAGAAGTGAAGAACCTCAAAACAACATCGCTCTGAGGTAAAAAAAATTGTGCAACAAAGGTGAGAAAGTGCTCATTTAGCTGAGGGGTTCACATGCGCCTTACAAGTGACAACTAGAGGCAGAAGCGGGGAGCCACTGCTTGAAAGAGTTGGGGGTTTCAACCTCCTGTTGCAAAGAGGATCTTCATCACCGTGTAATAGAAGGCAGAAAGGGCAAAACTACCACCTATTCACCAAACCCATCCTGCTATTTGACCTCTTCTTTCCCCTGTTTCCCAGGTAGGGAAACAAATGCATAGTCCTACAGAGAGAGAGACTGAAAGCAATGGCTTTGAAGTAAACAATGAAGTGGGTTAATAGGTCCTAGCCACAGAGGTAGTACTCTCATTTTCCCAATTCTGGACAGTAGGCTGGGAAGGTGATTGCACAATATGGCATATTCCAAAAAGCCAAACAGGAAACCCCCACCTCATCATGAACACAAAGACCGAAGAATGACATAGTGTATAATGTAGACCTAGTTACTGGAAGAGTAGCATGAAATTCCGTGTATCCTACTCATACTGCAGACTCTCACAACTTGCTGGTATATCTACTTTGTTCTATTTTTTTTTTTTTCTTAGGCATCTTAGATTTCGTAGACTGCAGACCCTGCCTGTGCAGAAATCAGGGCAGCACCTAAGAGTTAGTGCATGTATGTATTCAATTACAGCATCTTTTTAAAAATAACAATGAACTTTACTGTGTACTTGTTTCACTTATCAGCAGGTGGATGCTGCCAACGTACAATGCTCTGGAGAAAACGTCTAGATTTATCTTTCTCTATAGACAGCATTACAACACGTGATACCTTTTATAATGTTGCATCTCAGAATACAACAAAATAACCTCAAATGTACATAAATCAACATGGAAAAGGATACATAGAATAGAAAGAGTGAATCATTAGATATTAGATATGTAGGGTACCATTCACTTACTGAGCAGTGGAATATAAGTCAATAGTCAGAATGATTAAGGACATCTAGGTATCACCTGGTTAAAACCACCTACATTGTCAAAACTCAAGATCGATGGTGATCTAAGGAAACACCTATCATACTGTTACCAGCATGCAATGAAGCAAAATATGATTCTATGGCTGGATCTGCTTGACATAAATCTTTTATATTGCCTCAAAAGAGTATTCTTTAAGGACTTTTCTCCTACTTATTTTAAGATAAACAGGATTCATTTATCTCCAGCTAAAGGTAATAGAACAGCAGATCCCAGAGTCCGCTTGCTCAGATACCACTGAAGCCATACACACAAGAATGCACTTCTTGATCTTTTTCCTCCCCTTTCTTTTAACCGCTCAGGCGGGGACTGCCATCCCACAGCTTACTTTTCATTCTCCCAACACCCATCCACACTGGGAAACCACATGCAGACACTGAGTGTGTGCAGGGGCTTTCCCTGGCCCATCTCAGCCCTCCCTGGACAGGGAGGGGGCACCTGCTGCTGCAGAACACCCAGGAGCGGTTGGTACAACACGCCTGGGCACGCTCTAAAACAAACAGTCTCATAAAAAGGCCAGTCCTTTCTAGGGTGTTCTTTGAAACTAGGAGCAATGCAAAAAAGCATTATAGTGCAAAAAAGCACTATAGTAGTACTGGTTCAGTTATTTTGAAAATGTGATCATAGATTGTTAATTTATGGTACTTAGCATGTATATAGACATCTCTACATACTTTAAAATTCCAAATCTCCATGTTCAGTTCCAGTAATGCTTGTATCTGACAGACGTTATCTAGAGTGTTACTTTCAGAAGAGCATATTTCAAATTGCATCAGGTCAGTATGCTAAAAATAAAAAAAAAACAAAACCAACCAAACTGTGTTTTTCCTCCATTGCAACTCACTGCATGCATTTAGCACAGTCTCCATTTAGGATAGTTCTCTTCATCATATTATGTTTCTCTTTTGCTTGGCACAATTGTCTTTCAATATGTTTTTGTTATAACACCGGCTGTAATATCATTAAAAATTCTAAGTCAAAAAACTATATTTAATTTTTAAAGTGAGAATTACATAAATTTTGCAAATTTTTCCACAGGTTCTTCAACACTGATTAAACCACACTCTGTTGATAAATGCTTGTGATGGAGAATACAATGTAATTTCTTTGTTTAGAAAGTGTTACCTTAAATTAAAACACAAAGCAAAAAACTACAATGGTAATACAAGCAAACAACAGAACATACACAGTAACTCTTAAGTAATTAAAGACTGTTTTGGAGCACAACCAACAAAATAAATAATTTTTAAAAAAAAATCAATATTATTGCTTTCTATACACAAACAGGGATATTTGTCAATATTGCAGACTCCATGTCTGCAGTGACTCAATGATTTCATCTGAATCATATTGTTTATCCACTATTCAATAGAACTGTTCAAGGATTTGGAAATCAATTGGTACAGATTACCAGAAACATTTCTGTGAGAGTGTACAGTAAGCAGAATTTCTTACCAAAAAAACACGTTAGGGATTTGACCCATGAAGTGCTCAACTAGCAAAGTACCAGCATGACTAGCTTCAGCACGTCCCACAGAGGTCCTCACATGGCAGGGAAAAACAGCCAGAAGACAGTACATTACTGTGACGCCTGGACAGCGAGTGTACCTTTGGCAACACTAGCCAGGTGGCATCAATTAGGGAAGCCTCCCAGTTATTGTATTATGCAGATATCAAGAGACTGGAGCCAGGGTGCTTAGATGTGCTTTACATTTTATTGTAAAGCATGCAGATTCAGTAAAAGGTTTTGGCCATTTGACTTTATTTCAAGATATACCAAAGCTATAAAACTTTTAATTACCGCTAAGTATTTCCAGCACAGCAGTTTCCTTCCTTTACACAGAATCATGTAAACTTGATCTGTGTTTCAGTTCCAGGTTTACTGTTCTCCTGATTTTCACAAATATTAGGGCCAAAATCCTTGTTCACTGCAATTATTCCCATAGGTATCAAAGGGTTTATAGGAATAGTGACGATAATCAAATGAGTTACTGTGATGAAGTGCTGTTCTGGTTATTCCTACTTTGGGCAGGGATTAAAAAAAAACTGTGAAGAATCAGACCCACCATCACATTTTATGACTACTGCTTACCTTTCTAATAAATCCTAAATGTTTCTTCTGGATTATTTACAAAAGTGAACTTTGATTCAAAAACAAGAAAAAGATTTGTTATACAAAAGCATAATGACTATAGTGATATTCACAAAAATTCTCTCTGCCAGAAAGGTAACTGAGAATTTTGAGAACAAGACAATGTATCAGTAAAATTGGTCTTTCTTCCTATCATTAAAATAGCAAACCCTTTCTTACTGACTGCATGAAATAGAGCAACCACCTTGCAGTCTGTGTCTTAGGACATTCAAAGCCTTTAATTTTGTATAACCATGTCTACGCTGTCACCACTTAGTCATTTGGTGGCATACTGATACAACATGCTGCATAGTGCTAGACATTTCACTGTGCTTAGGGAAGCTTCTGGGTTTACACTTTATTTGGTGAAAATATCTGGCCTAGAAATAAAGACATTTTCTCCTAAAATAAAATCCATACATTTAGATGTGAATCATTTTTCTTAACAGGGCCAGATGTTTATAGTTAAAAATTCCCTATTATGATGCCTTCCACCTGTAGTTTGTTTCTCCAGTGGACACATAAGCATCTATGACTTTCATACCACTGTTTGTGTCGCTGCTGTATAAACATACAACAGGGGATCACAACTGTACCTCCAAAGAGATTTGTTTTATAGGTGAGAAAGAATATAAAAGAGAAACACTATATTTATTTTCAGACCTCTGACAGAAAGCTCCTTTTAATACCATATTAAGTCTCTGCCAGGCTGCCAGAAATAAAACACAGTATGTGTTCAGATCTACAGCTTTTATCCGGTGTTTGGGTTTATTCTTAGAGGTGAATGGATTCGATATACTTTCAACCCAACCACATACTTTAAACTGCTGCTAGTTTATAGTTGTCTGCAGACTTCTCAAATTCATAGCAGCAAGTCTAGAGCCCAGCCTCCTCTGCTGCACGCATGAAGGCAGTAACACAGAAATGATCTCTCCTATAGAGTGTGTGAGAATAGAAAATGAAGAGAAAAAAAACCATGGGATCTGCATGGTCCCAAGACTCTTGTAATACAATTACAAAATAATTAAAAACTTCACAAAATAGTTGGATTCCATGCTTTCTATAGTTCTACAGACTCCAAAAATATACATTCCATACACTTTCACTTGTGTACTCAGTGGGAAACCTAGGCCAAATATTGCCTAGCCATCAAAGCAATAGCAAGCAATGATCTTGCCAGAGAAAACAGTATTCTGAAAGGAAAACTACTACCAAAAAACCTAACACTTATGTCAACCTTTTGTTCATTTACTTTTGACACAATCACACATTACTGTCCAGGCCAAACATTATGGAGACATAATGTCCAATCTAGCCCATTAACCTATTAACTATCTCCAGCTGTGCTGCCACACTGTGCTCCAAAGAAAGAAGGTTTTTATATCTGCACTCCTTCCACCCCAGAATAGGCCCAAGCCTATTAAATAAAGTGTGTACTAATAAATAAGAGAATCCTACTTGGTTCAGATCATATTGACTACAGCTACTGAAAAACCCATTTGGCTCCTGGCCCAGTCCACAACCTTATGCCAATGTTTTCTCTCTCATCTCAAATAGGAGTAATGGCCTCTGCTAACAGGAGACAATAAATGGCCAGCGTTTGGCAAGCAAGATTTCGAATACAGTCTATTTCAGTACTTGAAAGAAAGAGAGGACAAGCAGAATTGCAGTGCGAAGGATAGCAGGACAGCCTGGAAAGAACGCACATATCTATGAAATAGTGAAGCAATCAGGCATTGTTGTATTTTTAGATACTTTCTTTTTCAAGTGCCAAAGATTCCGAATAAATCACAATGGCAAACTGAATGGCTGAGATGGGACAGATTACAGCTGAATGCTGTACGGATCAAATATTCAGCTCCAACTCAAAGCATGAGTCCTAAGTGCTTATCTGATACACTGTAAAAGCTTCCCAAGACACACGCTAGCTAATTCTCTTATGGCTACATTAACTGCTAGATACTGTATTTGCCTCTATAGACTTCATGACCTCTAAAAACACCTGGAAAGAGTTGGTTCTCTCAGCCCAATATACCTGAAACTTGTCCAGATGTTCAGTTATTTATGTATCAACTCTCTGAGCATGGGTAGTAACTTTGAAACACAGAATAACACAAAAGAAAGCTGTATTTTGTGCAAATTGATATTGATACTGATACTTATCTTTATATAAAATTGATATTGATGGAAAGCCAAGGTATTTTCAGCATTCACATCAAATATGACTGTCTACACTAGAACTTTGCATATAATTACTGCGTCACATGCTCACTGAATACAGGAATTGGAAATGGAGGCCAAATTTTACAGAGACTTACGCTGCAGTCAGTTCTCTCAAAACTTCAGTTATTTCCTCCATCCTGCAGGAGCAGGATTTACAGTTTACCTTAAAATATTTGCATCTATTTGCATGTGCATTTTAAAGATACCTCCTTTATTATATCATGAGTCCATTTAATTTATTCCTTCCCTTGTGTATTTGCAACTTTCACTGAAACTTGTGGCATTTGGGAGCAGCATTTCTAGCTGACCGTAGCTCCTCAAAGAGAATGTATCTGTGTTACAGAAGGCTTAGGGCAGAGACAGAGGATCCACTGGAATACAGGTGCGCAAGATAAAGTGGCCAGAAGGTCTCTCATATCTAAGATGACTTGAAGAGTGTTTAGGGACAACAGATCATCAGTAGAAAAAGTGACACTGACTCTTTACTGACAGCACAATCCTATGGATGAAGCTCCTACACAAACCAAAGCTTTCACGCTGATATAAGTATTGGTGGAAATCACTTGGAGAGTCATTGCCTGCTTTTCATCATGCGAGATGAATCCCAAACAGGATATAAAGGAATTGGTCCGATACATACCACCAATACGTAATAGGATTCCAGTATCCCTCAACAGGACACTGTTTAATGCCAGTTGTATCTCAAAGTATGCAAGAAGCTGCCTTCTCATTTCCCTCCTCCCTCTTCTTTTTTCCTGCAGTCATTTTCCACTGCATTTTTTCCTCACTTTAATCATTTTTCTTAGCACCCCTTTTCCTAAATTCCTATTTTCAGTTTTCCCATATGTAGTTTCTTGTCCTTCTAGCACTGCTTCCTTTGTCTTCTAAGAATGCCTCAAGCAACAAGAGCAATTCGTTCATTAAAAGCAAAAATGAATGCTATTGCACAAGGTTCTCTCAGAGGTATGGCAGAGAATACCAAACGCTAAGTAAACTTAAAGCTGGATAAACACTTCTTAATAGTACTATTTGGTTCATCTTCTGCACATGATGTAGAAACGACAGCCTCTTTCCTGACACGCAGAATTTGCAACTGCCCCATCTAATTGGAGAAAATCTTCAACACTTGTCACAAATTACTCCACGGCATTTGTAAATATTTCTATTGTTTGAATAAGGAAGGGTACACTGGTCATCACAATCCCCATTCTGAACTCATGATACCAGTTGCTGTGATAGTGTCTCATTCATATTAGTATCCCCAACAGCTTAAGTTTGTCCTAGATATTGAACCCACAGGACACCTTTTGGTTAAACTTATTCTTACCCACACAAACTTTTTCTGACAATCTCTCTCTGCTCTTCTTGTTTTGCCAATACCCTTCATGCCTTTACCCAGCAGCAGATAAGCTTTGGCTATCAGTAGCACAAATACAACTTCCTCACAGATAAGATATTGATAAAGACTGTTTCATGGGGCAGAGGGGTGAAACAATTCATCCTTACAATGGCTCGATATTTAAAAGAGAAGCATTCTATTACTTCAGCAACTCTCAGTGGTGCTCCAACGGACATTAACTTGAATGTAAAAGATGCCCTGCAAGTTGCAATAGAGTAAATGTAAGGGGAAGAGCAGCTGAAGCGAGTCATTACTTGTTAAAAGGTATAAAATGTTTCCTTTGTCATTAATAATTTTCATAATTTAAGCTACTTGTGTGTTACTTGGGCTTTATTTCACTTGGAAAAATGAAATGGAGGAACAGTCACACTTCTGTTAGTTTAATTTTCTGACTCTCATGCACCATCAAATCCCTGTAACAACTCTACTGCAGGCATTAACATTTAAAAATAACTAACATTTTAAGCATTGTTTGTATTTGAAGAGAAATAATGAGAAAATATCCACTGAATGCTTCCTCATTAAGTAACCAACAGACAGGTACATTCAGAAATACTGAT
Organism: Burhinus oedicnemus; assembly: GCA_008921705.1. NCBI lineage: Eukaryota > Metazoa > Chordata > Aves > Charadriiformes > Burhinidae > Burhinus > Burhinus oedicnemus. The sequence goes on along the minus strand of VFFE01007670.1, from coordinate 1,798,117 downwards.
GGCACTGAAAATGAGTTGAAAGTTCAGGAGCCTGGAGGGAGACAGCTAGAGAAGAGAAGGGTGGAAAGGGAAGTTTAAATAAAAAAGGGCCAAAATTTTGGGAAGATGAACATATATATGCTGTCTCACATAAGGAAGAAGCCCAGAGCAGTGCAGCTAGACACTTGTTAGCTTCACATCACATCAAGCTAGTGAGGAAATATAAGTTGAGTGGTGATATAATGTATGTCATTCCCCAAAAGAAAGAAGGTATTTTCTTTTAGCTCTGTCAATTTTATCTTTTCATTTTCTGTTTCTGGCATAAGAACTTATTTTTGAGAAATGTTTTTCCTACAGTAACTCATGTTTTTAGTTAGATTTTGCTTTTTATTCTAAAACAGTACACAAGTGTACCTTATTACCTCTCACCATTACAAGCTTAAAATGAATTAAAGCTGTCATTAATTTCTAAAAGCTACAAGGTGTGTATAGCAAGAAAACCGAAATGGAAAACACATCTAACATGCAGTTCAACTGAAAACATTTTCTGTAAAAACATCATCTTGATGTTTCATATTATTTGTATGATATGGATTCAGATTATATTTCCCCACTTTTCATATAGACGCTTTCCTGTTACTGCTAACTACAAGATAAAATATTAAGCTGCAAACTCTCTCTATGCTTCAACACCTATAGTAACGATCCATAAACCAAATTATTCCTCAATAGCAGCTGTGCAAATCCACTGTGTCTAAATTATGACCTTGGTTTTGTTTAGCACCGAACAGTCCTGCATGGTGGTTGCACAGGTGTAGCTAAGAGCCTGCCCGGTGGTTGTCATTGATGATGTGTGTGTTATGGAAAAACAGGCTGACTTTCAGATCTCTAACAGAATAGAGCTGTAAGGCTGACAGTGGTATGTGGAGGGAAAAGTCTTCATTATAAATTAGGGGGGCTGGATCTGAAAAGCAGTTAGAAGTATCACAACATCACTTTGGTGGCTGAGTCCCTTGTTGGATAATCATTATGACTAAGTACGCATTTTTTTCTGAAGCTTTAATGAAATGCAAAGATGGATTAACAACTGAGCTCATAGCCTAAAACTAATTGCATACTCAATTACAAAAGTTCCCTATCCCCAAAGCAAATGATCTAGTATCCTATCTGAAGGGCTGCAAGCCCTAACACATGAGAAAAGCTGGGACATTAAGGAAAGAGAAAACAAAGTACAATCCAACAGAGGACACGTGGCTGTGAGCCTCTTCTAGCAAGCAAAAGACTATTCTGAAGCATCAGAAATCAAGCAAAGGGTGGGACTCCACTGTGACTTTCAAGCAGCTCGATGGTAAGGTTGCTATTCTACACTGGCATCACACAGTTTATGAGAAATCCAGCAACGCAGCAGGAAACATGAAATAGTTTTCCATCTTTTCTTAGAAACCAAGTTTCCCCTGGTTTTGATTGGCTGTTTTGCAAAGTTTCTCACTAACTGTCCAACCACCCTCTGCTTAACCAGCTACCTTGAACTGGGCACCTTCCTCAGTAACATCATGTCACACATATTGCACCTAAGCAGCTTCATTTCTACATAACTCTGTTTCCTACCCATGCTGGGAGAAAACTCTGACACTCCAGGAGTCACAGGCACCGTGGAGGACAGCAAAGCATGCTTTTCTCCTCCCTAAAATGCAAGTTATTTTGTAACCTTTCTCAGGTGAATGTGCAACTGCATTTTGCAATACAGAGAAGAGAGAGGCACCAGGTAGCCTTTGGTTACCAGAAGCAGCTTGCCTCCATCAAATAATTGTTACTTAGGCATCAGGAAGGTACAAAGGAGACCGAGCAGGGAGGAGGAAGCGGGACTGATCAAAATTACCTCCTGGGAGCTGGTAACTAGAGAGGATGTGCACGGCTCGCCCGGGAGGTTCGTGCCCAGCCCCAGGTCATTTCAGCGAAGGCAAAAGTACCAGTTTGGTCACAGCAGGCGCCTTACGGCGGGCTTCGCAAAGCCTCGAACGTTTCTTAGCCCGAGATCCCAGGCATTAAGCGTTTCCTTACTGTCCCCGTAGACACACAGACACACACATTTTTCCAAGACAGCACAGATGCCTTTACCCCACGCAAGCAGGCAGTTCCCCCCTCCCGCCCCACTCCAAGTTGCAAGACTTGCTGCTTAATGGTGGGGGGCGAGACCCCAGAATAACTAAGAAGAAAAACCCCGCGCCCCCACGCCTCTCGCGTCCTACCGCCTGTGGAGCTGGCCTCCTCCAGCTGCGCCGAGATGCTCTCCACCCTCCTCACATTCATGCTGGGAGGCGGGAGGCACCCGGAGCCGCGGCGAGGCGGGACGCGGCGGGGGAGCGCGGCAGCACCGCCGCGCCGGGGCCGCGGGAGCCGGAGCGGGGCCGCGGCGGAGCGAAGCGGAGCGGGGCCGGGCGAGGCGCGGCGGAGCGGAGCGGGGCCCCGCCTCGGCGGCGGCGGCGCCTCCCCCGCCACCCGCCGCGGCGCGGGGCGGGCCGCGGCGCGGGCCCCCGGGGCGCCCGCCAGCAGGGGCGCACCTCCACCCCTTCCCCGCCGGGCGAGGGGGGTGCTCAGCCCCGGGTCCCTGCCCTGCCGGGCTGCCCCCGCAGCGGTGGGACTGCGGGCCGCTCCCCCGGGGCTGCCTGCCTCCGCGGCACCGAGCCGGCGCCCGCGCCCTGGGCCGAGTTGGGAGCGGAGCGGTCGGTGGGAGCGGGGGCTGCCGTGGGCAGAGCCCCGAGCAGGGCCGGGCCGTGCCACCCGCCCCGCTCTGCGGCTGCAGACAGGTGGTTTCTGCATCACCTGTTAGCAGGCTGCCGGCCGAGCCAGCAAAGCTGCCCGGGACACGGAGCCCCTGCGCAGGGGAGCTCCCGTCTGGGCTGTGCTCCGCGGGCACCTCTGTCAGGCTGGGGCAAGCTGGGAGCGCTCCCAAAGCCCAAAGGTGCTTTTTGGAATTGCTCGCTGGCACTACCAGCACCAACGCAGCCATCAGCTCAGATATGAAAGAGCAAGCCCACAGTGTACCAAACCTATTCCTTTTTTTACAAAACACTCTATTTCATCACATGATGGTAAATCGTACTATAGGGTATGAAATTCTAGGAAGCCATGTATGGAGCAGAAATACCAGACAGAAATTATTTAGTCAGGCACGTTGAACAGCTCTGGTGGAAATTCATATAATTCCACTGAAACCAATGGGGTTCTACCATGTGATATCAGGACTGATTTCGCCGTTGTGCTTAAAGCAAAAAGAAAGGACATTTTAAGACACCTTCAGAACTCCTCTAATTTATAAAGGCCTACAGTGACACAACACTAGAAAATGCTTCCATTAGGGCAGTTCTCCCTGTTCAATTTTATACAGGTAACTTTGCAGTCTTCCTTATGATTTCTTTTATTCTTATATAAACAATTACTTGTTTCAGAAATCCCAGTTATTCTTTTTGTGTACGTTCCCAAAAAATTATAAAATTTTTTTCAAGGCACATAAAGGTTATAGGCTTTGCTACCTAAAATCTTAAATATTATTTCTGATGTTTAAGTTCATATTATTTCTTGAACCAGCTATTGTAAAGATTCTTATCAGCTGAAAGATAAAGGAGTAATTCCTACACCACACTGCCAAGAAATGCTTTAGGAAAAGACTTCTATCATCTTCTGTTCCATGGGACAAACCTATGTCTGTTTTCACTCCAAAATGGTGGGATGATTGAAGACTTGAATGGGCAGAGATACTACAGTGTAGTATAACACTGGCCAAGAACAACTCATTGTCGAGTAGCCGCTGCCAAGTGCTCTTTTTTTGATAAAAATGCATTCACTGCTGGAGGTTTAGGAAAAACTGTGAAAAGACAGGATTCAGACTATTGTATTTGCTATAAGTCCTCAAAAGATTTCCCTTCAATAAGGTGCATCCTCAGGTAGCCAGGATATGGCTTTTCCTCATCAGAGAAATCCAAAGTAGTCAGAAGAGAGATCAGGATTTGGTTTCATTATCAGGATCTGAGCTTACTTACTATCAAGAAGTCAACTTTACAGACAACTGTAATTTATCACAAATTTGCAGGAGTCCTTGTTGTCACATATATATAGTTTCAGAGTGAAGCAATTCTGATTTATGGCTGTCACTTCCCTTTGCTTGCTTTGCTCTACCCCAATGTCGTATCAGAACTCTGTGAGTTATGAAAATACTCTAAATATATGTGAGCAGCTGGTCATAGCAGAGTGAACTAAGGCAGGAATGGTAGTAATACATCAAAAATACCTTTGCAGTTGCCAGTTAAGCTAGACATTCATCTTGTGTCTTAGAAAGAATTACAGGTGTGCAGCACAGTGCAGAACGTAAGCTCTAGAAGTGTCTACCAAGTTTGTACTACCAGATAAGGTAGTGTGTGTCACCTTTATGATCAATTGTGTCTGAGGCAAAGAAAAAAGAAAGTGATCCAAATAAACTGAGCCATCTCCATAAATCTGCATGTTTCTCTCAAGCTTATCTTCTTTATTTTTCTGCTTGGTCTTTTTGTTTCCATCCACCTGCTCTTCGTCTCCTGTTCTTCTTGATGGGCCTTGCTTGAAATAATTTGATCAATTCCCTCTGCATGCTCTTTCCTTTTTGTTCTCTTGGGATTTAAATACTTGTTTTGGAAAAAGCTATAGTCTTTCCCAAACTACCTTTTCAACTTTTCCATTTCCTGGCTGTTTAGACCTATTCATTTTCTCTTACCTTGTAGATACCTATTTTCCTTTCTCACCACCACTGCCAGTGAGATCTAAATGTTAGCGTATTATTTACCATTTACTTAGAAATTAGGGGTGCAGTGCATAAAATTAAAGCTTATTTAAAAAAACACTGGAAAAATCCTCAGTCAATACAGATGTATATAATTTTCTGACTTCATAAGAACTATAGCAATAACAGAACTGTGCAGATTTTCAACCATGGAGCATGTGGTTTAATTTTATCTAACTCTAGATTATGACAATTATTGGCAGTAATTGACAGACATAAAGATTAAGTATGTGTCATTTTGATGCTCTATGTAAAACAAAGTATATGTCAGAATGTGGGAGTTTTCCAAATTTGCTTTAAAGGGCAAATTCTTTATTGTTTACCGAACCTGATTCAGTTTCCTCCAATTATCATGTCAAGCCCATGTATCTGCTCTATATAACATTCAGTAAAAATTGACATCAACTGTGATTTCATCCCTTCTATATAATTACATTTCAACATATAATTATATTTCTATGAATATAGAGTTTCATTCTAGTTTCTACTTTGCAAAATATGTAACTCCTCCCTTTCTTGCTCATTTATTTCAAATATTTATTTTGGAGCTAAATGTTAATAATACCTTGAGCGTGTATTTACAAGGTACAGGTATGGCTGAAGATCTCCTCCAGTCACCTGAGATAAAATTTTAATTTCTTCTTTTTGAAAAAGTTGATGTAGTTTCCATCTGCTTTCTTTAATTAGACTCTGAATCAGCATATTTCTGTTAGCCTCAAATGTAAACTAATTGGAAAGATTTAACACAATTATGATTCAGTGGGTTCAAATCAAGCTCAGATTTCCACAGCTGTTTAAAATATATAATATATAAAATCAAGTGTTTAACTGTGGAGCTAAACTAATGATCAAGGAGGCATTTTCATCCAAAAAAAGAAAATCAAATCATCTTTGGTGAATAAAAAATATCCATCATGATTTCTAGTTGTAGCACCTTTCTACCAGGGAGGACCTGGTTTTTTCCTACCTATTTGCGTGGATGAGAAATTGCTCAGACTCAGAAAGTGTATAGCAATACCCAAAGATTCAGTCCTTTCAGTCTCTTCTGCTCCCCCACTGGTCTTGGGACATCTGCAAAGGGCTAACACAGTAGTTCAGCTACCCAAACTGTATTTACAGTAAGGAACTGAATAATTTATAATTAAGCAGTTGAATAGAACAAATATAAGCCAAAAAGATTCAGCATGTCCATGTTACTTTCTAGGCCTCCAGAGAAGCCATTTACTTTTGCAGCGCTTCCTCTGCTGGAGAATGGCCCTCCAGGTGGGAGCTTTCTTGATTTCCAGAAGAATTTGTCATTGAGCTTATACTGCATGTCACTTACAATGTTTCTCACAAGGTAAAAAAAACAGCTAAATCAGTCTGTTACTTACTTCTAGGACAAATATTCTTCCTCCTCCAAAAATTAATAAAATCCCCTTTTGCTATTTTTTATTCAGGCATGAGAAAGAAGCTGTTCTTCATGCTACAATACATTTCTAAGAGTATTTTTGTTCTCAGAAGTGTATTTTATTTATTTTTTAAGTCATACTGTGTGAGAATGTGTCCTACAAAAACATTTTATGTGTACTCTAAATCACAAAACATTAACCATCATTTGGCCATACTGAAATATTTAGTGTCTGAGATAGAAGTACTTGATCTAAACAAGAAGTCTCCTACACCTTTGAGAGTCCTCTGGCACCTGTTGCAGGGTGTGCATTGGGTGTCAGTGACAAGGCGTTGGTAGTGGGGGGGCTGCAGGGTGGCCTCTGTGAGGAGAGGCTGGGGTTGCCCAGATGGCTCTGGAACGGACCCACCACAAGGCACAGCTGAGCCCATCAGCTGATGTGGTGGCACTTCGGGGAAAACATATTTAAGGAAGAGCACAAAATGCTGGGGGGGGAATGCTAAGGTCAGAGGAGAGGTAGGTGCTCCATGGTCAAGCATGTACACACCCAAAGGGACTGAAGCCCATGGAATACCCATGCTGGAGGACGTACATCACCAAGGACTGTGGCCCGTCAATAAGCCCATACCAAAACAGAGGAAACAATTAAGAATGATGAAGCAGCTCTAGAAAACAGGGAGAAACAAGGAGTGGCAGAGAGAAACCACTATGCACTGACCCAGCCTCCTGCACTGCCCATCATCTCACTGAGTGTAATATGCAGCATGAACAAGGAGGGGAGAGCCTGGAAAAGGGGGAGAAAATGTGCTTTCCTTAAGTGTTTAAATGTTTTTCTTCTTTATTTCCCGATGCCCAAACCAGTAATGAAATATTTATGTTGACTGTCAATAAATTAAGTTAAACTCTCCAAGTCTGTTTTACCCACAACAGTAACTGCTGAGTGATTTCCCTGTCTTTATTTTGATCCCCAAATTTTCACCCTCTTGTTCTTCCCATTTTCTCCCCCATCCCACTGATGATGGGGGATAAGCAAGCAGGTGTGTGGGTGCTTGGCTGCCAGCTGGGGCCAACCCACCACAGGGTGGGTATGGGAGAATTCAAAATAGAAAATGAGATTGTAGATGCAGGAAGGATGTCAGAGACTACTAACAAGCTGCATGTCCCTGAAACAGTGGAGATTTTAGACAGTATCAGTGCTTTCAGAAAGAGTAATCTTGAATATTCTGATTTTTGTGCCTATTAAACCTTAACCAGGACACTTCTTCAAAAGAACGTTGTGCACTGTGTATCCTTATCAGGATATAAGAAATAAATAGTGAGAAACAACTATGGCCAGCCCTGGAACTTGGCAAAAATTGGCCATTAGTTGCTATACCTTGGTACAAAAACCATGAGAGGAAAGGGTGAGAGCCTACTTTCCTTGAAACTCAATTTTTTTTTTAAATTAACATTTTGTAATACATTCTCTAGGGGTCAGAAGCAATTTGACTTACCATAAATGAGGAAACAAGTCAGAATTTCTATGTGGTAACCAAAAAAAGAAGAGAAAACAATTATTTAATAACCTTCAATTTAAATATTGTCTCCAGATGTATGTAAGATGTATATCCAAGATATGGATTGACTTCTTTGTTGGGGCTTTTAGAGCAAAACTCAGGGAAGTAGGGACCCACCCTTCACTAGGTGTCAATGGGAAATAAGTAGTCACTTCCTTCAGATCCTAAAATCCAGCAAATTTTTTTTTCTGCTGTTGTATCTGTATCTGTTGACTTCACTTCAGCGTGCTGCAGGTGACTGCAGTGGCTTGGTTGCTGAGTGGCAGTATTTAGACATTTGAGTTTTGATTTGTAAGAGTCTTCTGTTTTTATATCTCATTTTGACTGTGATTCATGGTTTATAATAGCCACACTGCAGATATTTTAGAAGAAAGTAATTACAAACTAATGCAAGGTTATATTTTAAAAAAAACCCCATGCAATATTCAACACAACTCTGATGTGGAGCTTAGAGATTTTCTTGGCATAATTTGTATGACTTAATCTAAATTGCTGTAAAATTGTTTGTTGTCATTATTAGACTGTCACTGAAGTTATTTCATTAGTAAACCTGAGCCAATATATGGTTTTGTATTTACATAAATTTCATGTAAAATAACAGCACTGTAGTTTTTAAGCACCTCATTCTTAGCCTGGCAGATCACAAAACATTTTAAAAATAGAAGTATACTGGGAGAAAATTCACCTGCTCCTGAAATGTAGCCAACTTCAGAGGACACACAGCTGAAAAACAGTGCATTAGACAGGTGTAGGTTGAAGAAAAATATTGGCTAATTATACCATAGCTAACCTATGTTCTTGGGGGGAAAAATCTATAGTTTTTTTTATATAAAATAGATCATAGGCTTTAAGATCTTATGTGAGATACCTGCTCATAGTGATCTGCACTATGCTTAGAAGAGACAGAAAAAAGAAAAATGTAAACAAAAAACAGCAATAAAACCCTCTGAGGTCACCTGGTGTAGGACAGTGCCCAGACTGAGCCAGTTTATGGTAGCATGATTTCTCAACACTTTTTCTGGCAGTTTTACATTCAGCTGTATGTTGGCTTCCCATTGCTTTTTGTCCTCCATTCTCATCAGGTAATTCTGCACTCTGCTCCAGTAAACCCTTCTCCCACTCTACATCTCCCTCTCCCTTCCTTCCATTTCCTTTTCCCTTTCCTATTTACCTCACACATCGTTTCTCACAAAAAACTGAATAACAGCAGAAAGGATAATGGCTTTTATGTTCAGATAGTGGAGATCAGAGAGCAGTAGCGCTCTGTACAGCCAACGACAGGATGTAACTGAATGCAGTGCTTCATATTTTCCATTTTTAAATCCACATCCACAGACTTGCCAGATGATAAGGTTTAAGAATGAAAGTCTAGGGAGTCCTAGCTAACTCAAAAGCCAGTTTGTAAAATATCAAACAATCATTAACAACACAAAGTTAACAAAATTCAGAATGCTTTAAAGCATTTTGGTTCCTATGGTATTTCCTCCAGGGAATAAGATTACTAGATTTATGGCTCTAATGACTCATTTATGGAAATATGGAAAGCCAGTAATCTCATCTTTTGTTAGTGCATCTAAATACAGAGACATGAGGCCAAATTCTCTTTTCAGTGGCAACAATACTCTTTTTTGAATGAGCCCAATATATGGGGAGACTTGTTCATCTATATATAGAAAAGTCCAAGAGGGCATATGGTTGCTATATAAATACATCAGACAGGTAAAAAACAGTGAGAGAAAATAATTCTATTTCAGCTAAAGGTCAATGCTGGCACCAGAACAAATGGTATAATCTATAATCTATAAATTTAGGTTGTAAATTAAACAAAAGTTGCCAAGCATTAAAGAATTCAAGTACTGGAATGCCCTTCCAAAATGAATGGTAGGAAAGGCAAAATAAATGTTTTAAGGCAGAGCTTGATAGCTCTGTGAATTATGTGATGTGATGTCTATGATAACAGAGAGCTCTATGATCATAAATCATATATATGTTTTCCTTTCCTTAACAAGTAAAGCTCTTGAACATAATACCAAATTCATAATACAGCACGGGTCATAGGAAAAGGGCTACAATACTTACTGCAGAGATTACATAATATAGTGTATATATAATAACAAGAGCCTCTACAATAAACATTAATCCCTTTATATAATGAACTGAAAATTTACAGGACATGATAACAGTCTTTCACATTTATATTGTTGCTACAAGGAAGACAGTAATCAATTGTTCTCCATGGCCAATGGCAGAGTGTCACAGGAGAAAGGGACTTAGGTTGCAGCAAAGAACTAGTTAAAATCTAGGGGAAAATTTCTAACTTCTAAGGTAGTCAAATATTAGATCCATTTTATGAAGAGGTTAGTGGAATCTCCATCATTAAACAGTTTGTTTTAGCTGCTGTATAGATGACCTGCTGAAGACAGGCTAGAGCTTTTGATCCTGTCACAGCACAGCATTACTATAAATCTTGAGGTATCTTCTGTCCATATATATCCTTATGGTTGTATGATTAAAAGAATAGTACTGATATAAGTGAGAAGGGAATTTGGCGAGCAAGGGCCTTATTTTCTCAGCTCCCCATCCCCATTTCTTCTATAGAACTAGTGCTCCTTAATTGTTGAGCTTTTATTCTGTGAAACAGAGGTGTATTTCCTGATTATTTTTTAAGATGCTTTGTTTCTTAATTTGCATGCCTAAGTATTCTGTTGTCATGGAAATCTCTTCTCTGAAGCCCTTGAAGACCAGCTCTCTTGCTTCAATTCTGTTTCAAATTTTCTGCATCAACTAATTTCAATTCTTACTTCAAGTTTTCCATATATTGTCTTGCCACATCTAAGTGACACAGTCTTACGACCTCTTGGGCTAAAACCTTACCCTGTCCATCCATAAGAATACAAGCTTCACTTCAAAGAAGTGTGCTAAGTCTAGTACAATGTCATTTGTTAACTAAAATAAATCCAGGTTTTTAATTCCTTCACTGAAGAAGCATTCATGTTGATGGATGTTTGGCTGCTCAGAAAAAAAGCAAGAAATTATAAAAAAGGATATAGCTATAATGAAATTCAAATAGAATTGTTTGAATAATCATAGTATAAATGTCTTGTCTATGCCTGTCTTTTTACATTGGTTGGAGGGAGTCTCACAGTCTGTCCAGAAAAACTTGATTAAGGACAAAAATTAATCACATCAGCTTTCCTTCCACATAAAAACTAACCTACCAGTCTCTTATTTTCACCAGTTGCAGCCAAAGTGGGTTCAGGCGTCTTCAATGATCACAGATAAAAACATTGAGGAGATTCAGAAAGGTCAGGTTAGGACTTTCATAGTTAGTAATGACATTATTCTATTGGATATTACTGGAAGCTTGGAAACGAACAGTGTCTTTCACAGAAGAAACATATGCTTAATATGCCTATAGGAAAAAGACAACTGTGTGAAGAAGCAGGCCACCAAACTAACAAACTTTAGTTTCTGGAGGTATTTTAGAAGTCGATTCACACTGAGTTCATCATATGGTCAATGAAAGTTCTGCATCAGAAAAAAATAATCTTAGTCTCTGAGCATCAGCCAAAAGGTGCACTTGCTGCTAAGGTCAACCTTAGAGCCAATGACCTAAATCAGCTAAGGGCAAATATGCATCCTCGATAAAACATGAAGGACTATATTCACCTGACTGTCCAGTTGCTTCACCAGTTGTCTGACCCAATGTCATCTTGATTTTCAGTCAAATTGCATTTATTTGTGCCACAGCTCCCACAGAAAGAGAACAATGTAATCTTCCTTCATCAGGAGTTGGAAACACAGATGTAAAGCTGTGTGTTATCTGCATGCTGAACCAGAACCTGCTTGCTTATTTTTTTCAACAGCCTCCCATATGTGCATATAACTTGATTAATTAATGACTGAAGCAGACTATAAAATAGTGCCACTGAACATATTTTTATTTATTATTAAATCTATAAGGCATGCTTTGGTCTCTTAACTGCTATCATAAGCTTTCCCATCCTCTGGATTTGATCCACTAGACTAGGCTAAAAGCCAGAATTCTCTCAATTACTTTGTTCCTTTGCTGTAGAATTCTAACTGCTACAGATCAAGTAAGTTCAATGGTAGTAGATACTTATTTTTGTTTTCATAATAAAAAAAATGTATCAGCATAGCGAAATTTGACTTAAGATTGTGTTCCAATTGACTGTGTTCTAAAACTGAAGTTATTATCATGACAGGACACTGTAGTGATTAAGTTTCTTATGAAGCTATACTTAGTCTTCCAGTTTTAAACACTTTACTCTTCCACTATACATATATTACAGGTTACCATCTGTATGCATCCTACCATCCCTGTTGCATCAAATTCTTATTCAAATTGCCCTTTCTAGCTTTCAAAGATTATATATGCATTTTATTTTTCAGTCTTTCAGAAGAGTATTAGGATCTTGAAAATAAAAAGATAAATTCTCAAATATGCCATGCCAGCCCCAATGTCCTCATTTATAAACTGATGCTGAATGTAAAATAACTAATACTATGTATTAAGAGCTTAGTACTAAGTATTGCCATTCTGACCATCGAAAACCATGAGGTTAATTCCTCCTTCCCATCAACAAAGTATGGCATTGTCTGAAATACTGTAAGCCTGAAACTCATTTTTGTTTCCACTTGCACATCCTTAGTGTATAAAGAAATCACATTTTCACACTTTCATGCTCTTCTTAACGACTGTAACAGATAGAAACCTTCATTTTTAAATAAGTTATAGATAAAATTGATCTGAATCTCAAAGATGTGCCTGTAAGAAGAAAGAGTATCATAACCTGTGTGATACAGTTTATGAGAATACTAAACACAGCACTGCTTACTGCTTTTGAGATATGAGAGATGTGGTTTGTTAGCCCTTATTAATGTTTTCTATTTCCAAGAGTTGGAAAAGAGAAGCAATTACCAGGTCATAGTCTAGATGGATCAAGGGCATCCTAGTTTATTCTTCACACAATGCTGACCTCACTGAATTGTATGTACAAGGTACAGATACAGGGGGTGCTGAAGAAAATGGATTTATTGCCAAGAGTTATGTGGGAAGATCCAATAAAGGTAGACTTCCCTCACTGCTTCTCATTTTTGGGTGTCACTAGAAAGACGCTTTATAGGCACCATTCTCTATCAGTTAGATGATTCAGATCAGCTCCCCCAACTCCAGATTCACTGCTCTTCTGACATAAGAATCAAACTTGATCCTAAATTGCCAGTTTTAACTCTTAGACCTCCTTTGCTTTTGGAAATACCAGGGCTTGATTATCTCAGATTCATGCCATTTTGTATGAGGTCTGTCTTTACAGCAGTGACGCAGAATAAGTACATCTTCATTTTCCTACATAAGAATACTGGGGCGGGGGGGGCAGGGAGATTGCACAGCAATGGGTTTGCCTTTGTAGATTTTATTTGCTCATTTGCTTACCTCTTCTATTTTCCTCCTCTTTCTGCAATACAGTTCTTATTTATTTATTATAGAGGTACAGTTGTACAGTAAATGATTCACTGAGTCAGCTGTGTGACCAAGTACTATCAGCCTAGGCTAGTTCCAGTAGGATAAGGGCACACATAAACTCAAGAAATGCAAAGGATCCATGACAACAATTCCCAGAGGTGACATAGACTCTGGTAGGAGCAAGGGGCAGGATGCCAGGAAACCATAGGAAACCGTAGAAAACCAGAGCTAGGAAGGGACTACAACTTTCCAATTCCTGAAAGCACATTTAAAGGATAAAATAGGTTATGTGAACAATATAATTAACCAACAAGAATTATTCAAGAAGAATTAATTCTTCACCACTTTGAACAGGTAGCACAAATGTAGACAGCCTTAGCCACTGACAACTTTCCAGCATTTCTACACCATGCTATTCCCAGCTTTAAAAGGGAAGCTAACATGGAAAGGAATCCCTGCTTTCAGCTTCAGTCTGGCTTTGAGGTATATCAGCAACAAAGGCAGACCACAAAGACAGTTCACTTCTGTTTCACTTCCCTCCCATTAAGGTTAAAACACTTTGGAGACCATTTCAGGGCTTTCACATTCTTTATGTTCAGGGGAACCAACCGATAAACCAGAAAGCGAGTGCGTAACATTTTTCAGCTTATATCAAGTGGTCCTTAGCAGGACTTGATCCATCCAGCTGGGGCTACTGCAGGGTATAGTGAAAACATTAACTGTTTTATTAGCATAAAAGTTAACATTGTTAACTTCCATGTTATTCCTTTTTTATAGGAGCCTTAAGGCACATGTTTAGTTACGACATTGCCTTGTCACATCAGGTACCTCAGTTCTGTCACAAAAGTAACAACCAATCTGTAGCAAAAGCAATTATTTCTCCATAAAGTAGATGTTGGGGCTTGTTCTGAATACCACTAGACAAAGCCTGTTTTAGGAGTAACAACTATATAAAGAAAATACTGCCACTCACTCATGAGGAATGACCTGACCTAAACTACCTACTGCATATGACTTTTTTTTTTTTTTAATGGAGAGAGGTTGTGACTGAACTGTTGAATCAGAAACGAAATTACAGGTTTGTATTCTTTAAACTCTGTCAGATCATTTCATCTTCTCAATCCTGCTTTAACAGGAGAAACAGAAGGACAGTTTACAGAATAAATTACTTTTCAAATGGCATATGTACACATTTAATACTATTAGGGCACAAACTGTCAGACAAAATGGAATCAGAAATGGAGATGGGAAGTTGCTACCATGGCCAGGGCAAGTAAGGTCAGGAAATGGGGGAGAAATTGATTCCACAAAGTCAAAGGTCTATGCAGCAAATATTGCCAGGAACTGTGCCAAAGTCTAGAAAAGCAAAGATTAGATGGGGAGATCAGGACAAGGACCAGGCAACAGAATTGAGCAAGTAGGACATAAATTTAGCTAGGAAACAAGTTTAATAAACAAAAGCATCCTGTGTAATAGCCTTGAAAATCTGGCAAGTTTGTGGTAGACGGGCAATCAGGCTCACAAGCCCAGCTTCAGCTGCCAGGATTTATCAAGCCTTCATTCTCCTGTGGCACTGACTGGCAAAGATAAAAAAGCTGTCTGGCCACCTGGATCCTGATATATTGACAAAGGTGATCAGCAAACCAGTAGAAGAAGAGACTGCAAGCTCACGTTGGCTATATAGCACCACATCTTTTAAAATTAAAAGACTACTTCAAAACATAACTTAAACTCTACTATGGTGCCTACCCTGCCACTGATACCTCAGCTAGCAATATGGCTATCGCAAGTCTTTCGGCATGGCACCATACTGCATCATATAGAGCTTAGACTACCATTTCTTGCATTCCGATTACTTAACCATTAGAAAACAAGTATAATGCTCAGAGGAAAACTAAGAATTCATGAGAAAATGTCTACTTAACTTAGACACCTAACAAAAGAGTGACAACAATTCAAGTAATTCCTGTTAGGATTTATAATTCAAAATAACCACTTTCTACCATAAATAACTGGAAGACTATATGGACTTTGTACATGTGATGTGATGTGATATGATAGAAGCAATATTTTATAAACTGGCATTATCATTGGGTTCTTATGTTTTATTCTATAACCCTTGTTGTGTATTACAGTTACTCTAAAATTCTTATGATTAACTATGTACAGACTTCACGTGGAAGTAACATGCTTCCTTGGTATTCCTGGGCTTTTTATGATAGCGGATTGATAGCTATGGAACTCTGCCAGTGACAGTAAAGAATGACAGAAAATGCTGGAAGTTTGCTTTTTGTTTGGTTGGGTTTTTTTTGCTCACATTCAGGGAGATCTGTTCTCAGTAGACTTTCATGTCCTGATTACAACAGAGGAAACATGGAGCATCATCTGCCATACTACTCTCATTAGACTAAAGTTACCAAACCTGAAAATCACAGGGAAAATAGTCTAGACTAGACAATGCCAAAAATGCAATGGTTGAAAAGAAGTGTATTTCCTAATACCATTCCCTGAAGATCAAACAGCAGTAAAGTAGTTCATATAAATTCCAAGCTTTTTACCTGAGAAGTAAATAATGCATGCATTTTCTTGCTCAGGAAGCTTCTCCAAGTCCTTCAGCTGCTTCCAACCAGTTGATGACACTCATCTACTAATTAGCCTTCTTCCAATGCCCAGCTTTAGCCAAACATTTCATAATTCAACTGTATCTTAGGCAGCAGAGGTGGCTGTATTTCACCAATCACTAAGAAATATAGTGATAACGTATTTCTTTAACAAAATTGATGACAAACTAGTAACTATACAAAAATAACCTCCTGGAGCAACCTGTCCAAAATCAGGTAGCTGGATTAATAACCTTGAGAAATAGTTTAAAAAAATCAGAAGGAAGTCTAGCTCAACGTAATTCCATCTCCAAAAGCCTGCCAGCATTTCAAAAATGTATGAGACAGACAACAGATCTTAAGATATAGCATAAAATTTGTTATTTGTTGTTTAGCAAGATCGTCAAACATAAAAGCACAGGTGTCAGAATACTGCTTGAGGGGGAAGTTTTGATGTAGCCTCCTGAAGGGAAGACCTAATAGTGTCCATCAATTACTGAGCCAGAGATCCACGCTACACTTTCTAGTCAGTTCAGAGAAGGCAATCTGAACTCTTTGAAAACTTATTTGATGCCAAGAGCAGACTCAGCATTTGTTTCTTTAAGATACGCCTCTGTGCCACAGAAACATACAGCATAAGCTAAGTCCATGAACATAAATCAACTATCCAGCAAGAAAAATCCTCAGTACCATGCTATCTGATTCCATTCTGTGAGTTAAAAAATAATCGGAAAATAAGCCATAAGCTCAATATGAAAGGAGAAATTTCCTTTTAAACAGCTTCTTGCTATGGGAATACATTCTCTAACAGTTAATACCGCTAATAAAAATACAGGCATTATTGTTTTTATAGCACAAAAGACATTCAGTGAAACTTGTTATCTTCATCCTAATCTTACAGGCCCCAAGACTAACTACATCTGTTTTTTCAAAAAGATAAGCATGCAGATTTTTCTTTTGAGCTTTAACTTGTATAGGACTGTCTCTGAAAAGCGAGCTGGAAAACCCCTTTGGTTTCAGTGCTCAAATGCTGTTTTAGGCATTTTACATAGTAATAAGAAAAAGAAGCATAGATATTAATCTCAACTCAGCTCCAATGAGAAGCAACGTGTTGCTGTAACTGCCTGCAACATGCTGATTCAAACTAAGAACATCATTATAATTGTGCATTATCATGTATTTTTGAAGAAATTGAATTCTGGAATAGGTGTAAAAGTTTAACAACCCACGAAGTCACATATACAGTAACACATAACAGATGATGCAGTAAAATCTCCAGTTATGTCACATGTATCAATAATAGCTATTGGAATGACAAGTAATTTTCAGGTCTAAATGCATTAGGAAATTCCATCTCTGGAACATAATACCCAAATCACCAAAATGATTGCTTTTTTTCCCTCTGAATATTACTTTTCACCTGGATTACTATCAAAATCTTTTTTATCAATGTATCAGAAGTAAACAGATACCTTACTTGTTATTTGCATACCTTACTAATTAAGTCCTCTGTCTTACTAAAGGATCATCTAACAGTACTACAATTTGAATCTGGACTCATTTACCAATTCCTCTAGTCATCCGTGACAAATCTTACCTCCTGTGTTTCTTTATCTGTAATATGAAGCTAGTTTGTGTGTAAGCAGAAAAAGACCTCTAAATTCTTACTGGAACATTCCTGTTGGATATGTTTCAATACATAGAGAGCTACATAAGACAAAATAGGTTGTTAGGCTTCTGAAGTACAGCACAGAGGATACTGTAACAAAATGACAAGTCGACAAAGCCAGCTATACTGTTTCAAAATGAATTTCTTTTAACACTGCTTTGTTATTCAAATCATGCAATAAGAACCAATTATTTGTTTCATATGAAAGCAGAAGCCCTTCTGATTCAAGTAGATGAATGGGCTTGCCTAAAGTCTGTAAGTTTTGACTCAGTATTGAGAAAAAAACTAAACCAAAATGAAGCCATCATTTTTACTTTCAGTACACTGTCTCAGGCCAAACAAAAAGAAAATGAATGAAAGCAACTTGTCATACTGAAAACACAACTTGGATGGAAAACCTGATCCAGCTGTATATCACCATACAGAAAATTTTAAGCCATTTTTATTAACTTGAATAGTTTTTGAGCAAACCAGGAGATAATGTAAAAAACATAAAAACTATGTATTCATTTATTCTGTGTTTGGAGAGAGAGAATACTAAATTTTTGTTATATTTCAAATTATGCAGGGGGAGAAAAATCATTTTTCAGAGGGACCTAAAGTGTAAATGAAAATTTCCACCTCCAAGGGACTTTGTAACTGTGGTGAAAAGGAGTGGAAATTCTGAACCGTTGCAACAGGACTGACTGTGCTCCTGCATATCAATACACAGGAGTGAGATCAAAGATAAACAACACAGACTGTATTTAGAATGGAGTGAAATTAAGATGGCAAACTGAATGTTCTATTGTTAGCATATTAGTATAGGCTATTGTGCGTTAGTCAGCGTATTTTTATTAGATTTATAAGGTATATGCTGCTAAACCTGTAGTCCTAAATTGGACTAAGTTACACATTTGCGTAAAAGTTTTGCTTGAGAAGGGACTGCACAACTGCCTATTTTTCCCCTGCTGTGGTTTTGTAGACATGCCTTGGTCAGTAGTAGACTGTTTAAGGGTAATTCATATGTTCCTCAGGCTGTGATTTTTGTGATCACAGCATACTTACCCAAAATGGAAGCATTCTTTGTGTGAGTATAATATGGAGAAATAGATTAACTTTAACCAAATATCATCTGAGAATTCAATAATTTTCAACTGCTCGCCTTCTGCAATAGTTGTCTAGAAATTTGTCAAGAATTTTACCTAACCTGACTGTTAATATACAATAAAGAAGTCCTGGAAAACATTGCAAATGGAGTAACGAATTTAATTGCCTAAGGCATATGGAAAAATTTCAAGAGTAACCTCTATAGTATAACCTATAGCTACAACAAATATAATTTCTCAAGCATTTAATTCTCATTTCTTTCTTCTCTGACACCAGTGGGATTTCTGTAGGTACCTAACAGCTTTTATATGACCTCAGAATTCAAATAACTCCTCTTCATTAGAAGGAATCTTGGGGTAAAATGAAAATAAGGCTCATTTCACATGACAGTACAGCAGAGCACAGCTGTTGACCAACTAGGCTTTAATGTCATAAACATATATAGAATCATAGAATCATACAATGGTTTAGGTTGGAAGGGACCTTAAAGATCATCTAGTTCCAACCCCCCCTGCCATGGCCAGGGACACGTCCCCCTAGACTAGATTGCTCAAAGCCCCATCCAGCCTGGCCTTGAACACTTCCACAAGTTCCCTGGGCAACCTGGTCCAGTGCCTCACCACCCTTATAGTGAAAAATTTTTTCCTGATACCTAATCTGAATCTCCCCTCTTCCAGTTTGAAGCCATTACCCCTTTCCCTATCACTACATGCCCTTGTAAAAAGTCCCTCTCCAACATTCTTGTAGGCCCCCTTCAGATACTGGAAGGCTGCTATAAGGTCTCCCTGGAGCCTTCTCTTCTCCAGGCTGAACAACTCCAACTCTCTCAGCCTGTCCTCATAGCAGAGGTGCTCTAACACTCTGATCATCTTCGTGGCCCTCCTCTGGACCCGCTCCAACAGGTCCACTTCTTTCTTATGCTGGGGGCTCCAGAGCTGGACACGGTATTCCAGGTGGGATCTCACAGGAGTGGAGTAGAGGGACAGAATTACCTCCCTCGACCTGCTGGCCACGTTTCCCTTGATGCAGCCCAGGATACGGTTGGCCTTTTGGGCTGCAAGCGCACATTGCTGGGTCATGGTGAGCTTCTCATCCACCAAGACCCCCAAGTCCCTCTCCTCAGGGCTGCTCTCAATCCATTCTCTGCCCAGCCTGTATTTGTGCTTGGGATTGCCCCCACCCATGTGCAGGACCCTGCACTTGGCCTTATTGAACTTCATGAGGTTTGCATGGGCCCATATCTCAAGCCTGTCAAGGTCCCTCTGGATGGCATCCCTCCTCTCCAGCGTGTGGACCATGCCACACAGCTTGGTGTCATTGGCAAACTTGCTGAGGGTGCACTCAATCCCACTGTCCATGTCGCCGACAGAAATGTTGAACAGCACTGGTCCCAGTACCGACCCCTGAGGAACGCCACTCATCACCAGTTTCCACTTGGACAGCACTTGAAGTTCTTTCAGTTCTTGCAATTCAAAAGAAAATACTATATAGAAACTATGTTTACCCAAATAGTATTGCTTCAGGACAAAAATTTTAATCAAAACTGTGTAATAAATTTCCTACAAATCTACGTCTAGAAAAAGATCATTGGAGAGATATTGCTCTGTTGCTTCTGCATCTCCCTCAAATGCGAGTTAGTCTGTTTGACACATTTTTCATGACAAGAGTGTCTTGAGAAGATGTTCTGTTTTGAATTCTTTGGGGTAATTTCCAAAGTTTTTCATACATTTATACATTTATCATCAATCAAAAAAAAAATACAGAAGTGATCATGCTCCAAAATCAGCTTTTGTTTTATGAATATTCAATGAGTATTCAACAGAAATTCATTTCACAATAAAAATTGAGTAGCTTATACAGGAGCTCATGCAAAGGCTGTTACCTGGATTATCTTTCTGTAAATTAGGAATTTTGTTTCCCTTTATTAAAAAAACCTAAAACTACCTGGGAATACCAGAAATTAGCATTTCTACACATAATTTTTCTTACCTTATTGGAGGGTTGGGGTGTTTTTTGCTTTGTTTCAATGAAAAGAGGCAAGATGATGGCCATGTACAATAAACACTGAAGAATGAAACCCTGGGAACGTTTTCAAGAGAGTATTTTAATATATTGTCAAGTATGTGATAGGCATATAGAACCTGGCCATTTAATGAATGGCCATATTAACTCGACTATTTTTTCATTAAATCTGTAAATTAAAGATGATCAATGCTGGACTCTAATTTGGAAGAGAATTCTATGCAGAAAGCCTTCTTGATTGGTGGAAACCATGTTCATTCAGTAAGTCTCACTCTTTTCTAAGTGACTGTATGTCTATTTTCTGAGGTTTCCTCTACTGTAGTTCATTGGAAAACTGTCCAATTTAGTGTTAAAGGTGCAGAGATATCATCACTTTCACTGTAAATATTACCAAATTTTAAGGATTCCCTATCACTGACACAAAGTAAGCTTGAAGAATGGAGAGGAGAAAAGTACTGTGTTAATCTATTTAATGTTTATTATTAAGACATAAAAGCAAAGTCTGGTCTAATATGAAATCAAGTTTTCATATCATGGGCAGACAGTAGCACATAATATTTCAGTGTATTTAATTTTTATGTGTGCAAGTGGTGGAGTTCACAAAGGCAAATGTTGTTAATGTGTAAATGGACCTGTGTAAATGCCCATATATAAGCATAGAGTCAGGCAAGACATCCAACACTAGATTTTATAAAATAAAAATTGCAAAATAAATTAACCGATAAGAAAGCAAATCTCACAGGGTAATACTAAAGGCAAATTTATCACAGCCTTTAATTTGCTGAAGCCTTAAAAATATGAAAATAATTTTAATTGTAGCAGATATAATAAACCCACAAACTTATTCAGTGCTTTGCATCTGCATGGAAAACCTAATTTAAAACCTCTTTTTACAGGAACACTAAAATGATTTTTCTCCTTTTCTATTCTGTGCTTAGACTTTGCTTCTGGAAATATCTAGATTCAGGTTAGTCTCAACTGTAGTCTCAAGGACTGACCTGTGCAGTGACTGAGGTTTCCAAAGAAGTGCATTGATGTAGACATTCACAGGAATCAGAGAACAAAGGAAGATTTGCACCAGGTGTAGGAAATTATTTTGACATAGGGAGTAGCTCGTGAGATTTTCCTGAACACAGGTGTTATATGTCTGGCTGCTTCTGAAAAGACTATAAAGTGCCTAAATACCTTTTAAAATACCTTTATCTTAGGATTCTATTATTTCAGCGTACCTTCCTACATCACCTTCGTCTCACTTCTGAAAAGGGCAATCAGGTTTTTATGTAAATATTACAATGACTTCAAGGATTCTTCCAAAGTAGGCGTATAACTCCATCAGAATCCCTCAAATAATCCCAAGATCTACTTAGAGACTTAATTTCAGAGCTATCCTACACTTAAGAAAACAACATAATAAACTGAACTTTGTACTTACTTTCTGTTGCAAAACTACTTTCATCAGTTTCTAACCCTTTGCTCCAATAAAACAACAGCAGTTCACTTACTCCACTGGTGGGAAACAATCCATGCTACCACATTCTGTTTGTGAGATATAGTTACTTAATGTGAAATTAGAATTATTTTAGAAAATAGCATAGGGGGGTTTTAAGCTCTGCAACAACTACAGTATGTTCACATGACTCAAGAAGCCTGTTACTAGTTTTACGAAGCATTTTTTATTAATGAGAAGGACAAAATATAACAGTAAAGAGATTGTGCTGTCTCTTATTTTCAGCAAGATATCTTAGTGCTTCACTGTACTGCAAACCTTCTTGGGTGTAGACTGATGTTCTTGTTATGAAAGTGCTTCCTTTTTTTGATATCAACTCTTTTTAGGTTATGTACTTCAGTCATTCACATTTGAAAAACAGGTTTTATGTCTAGAACCTCTTAAGAACAGAAAAAAAATTGTTCCAACTCTTCAGTCCCTCCCTGATCCCTATTCCCATTCTGTCTCACTTGTCTCAGTGTTGTCTGTGGAATAAAGGGTTGAAGTCTAATAGCCAATGTAGCAGACTTAACAAAAACTGCATGGTGGCATAATGGTGGTACTGTTTGACAGCTGAAAGTTATAATCTTCTTGTCAGCCTTGTACCAGCCAATATATTTTTGCATGGCTTTAAGCAACGAAACAGAAAAGAAACATTTCTGTGCCATGTATGTTTGGAAGAAAAGCAAACCTGAGATGAAGTACGTGTACTTCACCTTTGGCTGAGTCACAAAAGGGTTAGGCTGCTCTGCTACTCAGATGAAAATCCCAGCATACATACGCTGCCTTAGCTGGCAGGCTGGGAGAGATGGGGAGGCATATTTGGATAACTGTGTCAGGCAGCTGGAAGGATGAGCCCACAGATGTGCTTCACGAGGAAAAAAAAAATTAAAATCTCAGGGTTTTGATGGAACATTGAGGGGGATCTGTTTCTAAAACAAAAGTAGAGCTCTTATCCAAAGGCAAAAGGGTAACCACTGTGGAAGAGCGGTCATAGCTCTCTTTTATGCATAAATACTCAGGAATGGATTGCAACTCTGTGGTTATGCCAACAGGTAAAGTACTGTAATAAACAAACCCCACTAATACAGAGGAAAATGAAGATATTATTTTATGGTTAAATTTCCATTCTACCCTGCCTGAAAGTTTGGTGATCATCACCCCAGAGGAATTATGTTATAACCTTACTGTAAGCAGTTTTTAACTACTCATTTTTATTTTATTTAATGAACAAAGGCCTTTGTGTCAAAATAAATGGTCCTTTACCATAAATATCAAAATTATGACAGGATTTTCTAAGAATGAGGATCCTAACACCAGAACACAATCAAAGGGTTACACAATTGCAGACAGTGAATATTTTTGCAATCTGTGTTTTAAGTTTCAGTTAATTTACATTTTAACGGTGTTACTGAAAGTGTCCATTTTTGTCATCTCTAAGAAGCTCAAAATAGAAAAATAGAGGACCAGATTAGGTTATTTTTATACAACTTTAATTACATCGTGAGAATTTCTTTCCTTAAAAGGTTATGAACTTATGAAAATAAGAAATTAGCAATCAAGCTTTTTACCACCCTTGTTTCAGTTCTATATTGCTGTAGTTGTCATAGCTGTAACAGTTTACAACCAAGTTGTAATTCATTGATTTTCAGTAGGCTGGAGATGGGGGGAAGACTTCTTGGCCAACCCTAACAAGTTTCTTTCATATCATGAGGTCATGTGAAGAGACAATGTGATTTTGTAAAGCATAAATCCAAAAGATGAAGGCATATAGTATAATATCATTTAACCAAAACTCTCTTTTAGTAATATTTTAGGCCAGCTGTCTAAGTCAAGTTGTTTTGGTGTTTTTCCTGAAACCTACGTAAGAATTATGAGACGCTGCTTCATCCCTAATGACTGTTATTATTAGAACTACAGTACTAAGAGTCTCTCTAAAAACTGTCATCAAAACCTTCTTTATCATAAGTACATAGTAACACTATATGCTTAAAACATCTTTTTTCCTTTTCACATGTAGTCTGGATATTTTTTCTTCATGCACGTGCTTTACATACAGTATTTTTTTGCTTGTTGTTTCTCCTTGGAGCTAGGGCTTCCCTAAATTTTCATCTCTCTTCTTTTCTCTTTTTTTGGGGTTTATAAGATTGCTCCTTAATTTGTTTTTGGGAAGCTGTATACTTCTGACTTATGATGAATGTAAGAGCCTAGAGTCTTCCTAATTAGAATGTGAGTTAGTAGGCTCAGGTAGACACCTTTCATAAGACCCAACTCAGACTCAAGGGAGCACAACAACTCAGTAAATCACCACTCAAAGGGATCCAGCAGCTTTTGCTAAGGCACTGTATGTATTTCAAAGTGACTGAATGGAATCAGTCAGGTGCAGAAAAAGAGGAACACTATTTTGTTTTCGTAATAGAGAAAGAGGGCAACATCGGAATGGTCAAGAGTCTAGTCTTCCATTTAGTTGTTGTCCTTTTTGCAGGCATCCAAGGAGCTTAGAGCACAACCATAAGAGTTAGGAAACTCCAAAGATAATTATGTACATTTAATTTAATTATTCTCATTAATTTGAAATACATATTTCTGTTGCTTTGCAACAGAAAAGTAATATGACTACAGTGCGTTACATGGCATGTGCAACGTTGTTCTTCCTGGAGGAATGCAGTATTTTGTATGTAATATCTATACACATAAATATATTTTTATATGCATACACATATATACCTATGCACTATATGTATGCATATATAGGCATACACATGACACTGGAAGTCTTGACAATGATTATAGGGGAAAAAATTGAGACAGATCTTGGACAAGCCTTTTCAGCAAACAGAAATGGAAGAAATTGGATGTCACAAAAGAATGAGAGGAAAGATTAAGTAACTGAGTGAAATTATTTAAGCATTTTCATTGTTTAATAGAAAGTCTAGTGCAAATCTTTGTGTATTACATTAAACAACAAACAGTCCAATATAGAAAAAGATATTATTGGTGGGTATAATATATGTATGCATGGCAAGCATGTGTAAACCAGCTATGTACTAATGCTATGTAATCATATATAAACAGTTTTGATAAAATAGTCTACAGAGAAATACAGAATCTAAAACACCTTGAAAGGACCAGACTGACTGTGACATCATCTAGGACAAAGAGAACCATTTGACATAGATCCTGTACATCACAGACAATAAGAATTCTCAAGATGGCTGCATGTTTTTAACTCCCTTGAAAGAAAAATATTCCAAATGGAATAAAATAGTGAACTATCAGTAAGGCAATCAGTAGATAATTAGAAACCATTTAGCAATATTAGCAGTGTAACTGAGTTGAAAGAACTTGATCTCTTGATATTGATAAATACAACAATGAAGTTAATGATAATGGTAAACATCTAATATGATAAAAAAAGAAAATAATGAAATAAATCCAAATAAATGCATGCACATTTAAATGCTTAAAGTTGTTGTGCCATTAGGTAATTTTGCATAATGGGTTTACTACTCACAGAATAAAACTCATCATAAGATAAAATTAGTTAATGAGCTAACAAACAATCAGCAGTGGATTGCAGAAGCATAGTTTTGATACTGTCCTCTGTTAATCAACAGACTAATTGACTGGATTGAATAGAAATTAAGAGCAAAAAGACCATTTAGTTCATCTTAGCTTTTAAGACAGCCTACAGTGATGTCTGCCAGGCAGACCCACTTCAAACTGATCCCAAAGTGCTCCAAAAACACTGAGCAGAACCTGAAAATCATACTGGGAGCATTGCTTATATATTACACTCTGATTAGTCAAGGGCTTTTCTCCTATCCCCCCAATTTAATACCAACCAAAAAGATGTTTTTCCTTCCAACATCTTTTTCAAATTTCAGTCCATATATGGATGGACTAATCAGCCAATAAATACTACGCATTTGAATAGGCACTTAGGACATTTTCTGTATCACAATAGAGAAAAAACAATTGTTATTTATTTTTAATACTGCTTTCAAAGGCTCCTATTGCCTTGAAGTCACAGATCCAAGCCTACATTCTGATCAGGATGGAATTATGGAAAAGAAAGGAAAGGAAAGACCTGCTCCTCCAGTTAGACAGAACTTAAAGCCTTTGTTCAATGTAATCACCGTAACAGAAAAGTTAGTTTATACTGTTTCTTAAAATGATCCCTAAATTATTCAAATCAATTTGAATTATTTTTATTTGTGGAGAGCCAGTCAACTAAGTGTTAAACAGTAAGGTTATAAGTTTCAGCCCTTTCTAAATTCAGGTTAGTGGATAAGATGAGATGATGACCTACAGACTGAAACTCAAAGATAATGAAAAGCAAAACTATACCATAGAAAGAACCCAGAAAACAATATAAGTAATAACTGAATTAGAGTAGCTGACAAAGTATCACTGTCAATAAAGACACGTACAGGGCAGCCAAGGTAGTTCATCTGATATGCAAAAATTTGATTTGACTAAGTGAAAGAGACTAGGAGAGACAAGTTGATCAATTCAATAGAAAATAAATAATGCTAAAAAAAAAATGTTCATTAAGTTACAAATGTTAAGTGGAAAAGAATAAAAACTTAAGAGCCATAAGGTACCAGAAGAAATCTTCAGGAAAAACCAAACCAACCCTGGGTTTAGCAACATGAAAGCGCAGCTTGCAGCAGCTGCTACCAAAGTATTTCAATCACCCTGCAAAGATGAGCACCTCCTAAACCAGCAGGGCTCAGTTCTTATCCATGCAAAAGACAGAAAGCAATTCTGAAGTCTTGGCAGATGCAGTACTCTACTCACGCAAAAGGGGGCAAATTGTTATTACCTGCCAACTTTCTAGGCCATCTTCACACAGCTCCATTATGATACATCATATTGACTGAAAATATGTAATATTCGCTTCAACTTGTAAATATTCAAGTTGGTACCTAAGACAATAGTCTGAATTCCTGAAAATGCATTACGTTTCTGAATTTAGATACCAGTAATGAAAACAATGCATAGTTACCACAGTGTCAAAAGTTATTTTGTCCATTAATAGCTTAGGAGTGTTGCCACAGAACTTAACTGCAAATATATCTCACGCTTATTCAGCTCCAGCTACCTTCCTAATCACATTTTGCAGGTGCTTTAAATAAGTGCTTTGGTGATTATGGCATGAAGTCTACTTCAGAACTGTAGCTTTAGTAATTGGGCCAGCAATGTTTTGTATGTATTGAAACACTTCATTGACAAATTCTTAGCACCACCTGCAATAAAAGATAACTTTTGAATTGATTCAAATTATTTATAATGCTATAGGTTTTCCTATATTTAATGCACATATTGAACTCAACGCTTGTGAATATTCAGCATTTTGTAATAGTTTACCAGTTGTGCACAAGTGGAAAGAATATTACGGAGACAAAGAAAACGTACTAGTAGAGGGTTTTTACTAATAACATCCTGACTGCCAAGATAAGAAACTGTACTAACTTCCTGAAGAAAATTCAAAATTTGGTACTTTCAGAAATCGTTAGGTCTGTGTAATATTGTTCCTGAAGAACGATATTATGCAAATGGGCAAAGACTCCATCCGTCCTTAACACTGCAGAAAAAAGCACACAGGATGGGGATATAAATTAATTTCCTCATTCTTTTTCATATAAATAGCTCATAAGATCTACCTCTTGAAGTCATAATACTTCTTAAAGAGTGAAAAAATATACATCTAATGGCTTTTCTTCAGCAATATTAAATCAGTGGGAGCTTAACCTTTTTCCTCCCCTTTTTTTAGTGAAAGAAGATGTGGGTAAGCCTTTATTTATCATACCTTTTTAGGAAAAAAAAGGAGTTATGTCAAACTTTTTAACCCACTTGCCTGGGAAGGCATCCCACATGACATGGCCACTGCCATGACAGTGCACTGTAGCTGGCAGTGACAATATCTATCACATCTACTAGTTCTGCCAAAGTCCAGATCCTACAAACTACAGTTGGAAGTCTTTGCTATGAAAATCAGTGTGAATAGGTTACAGGCCTTTCCTGTCAAAATAAACTTGTTTGTGCTAAAGCAACAGATCTGCTCATATGTGAAAATTTAAGATGAGTATCGTCTGCTTTCAAAGTACACAAACATTTTCACTGACAGATGTTATTAACATTCACTCAAAACAAAATGTTTTTCCTTAACAGTTAAAAACAAAACAAAAATCAAAAAGAATAACAGCAGCTGTGGAAATGTTATTAGAGGAGATTACTGTACTACTGTCATAAGTATAAGATCTTTCTGCCAGATAATAGTTTTGTTAAAGCAGAAGAAGATATGGATTAAAGTGAAATTGCCTGTTACCCTCTTTCTTGTTCTAGAGAATTTGAATTCTTACTGTAGAAAGTAATAAATGACATTTTTGCACATTTTTCTTGAGTAATATCTATATTTAGTTTGTTGAAACAGTATCTTGCAAAATTTAATAGAAGTTAGGATCACAGTAATTTTGTTGTCTGTTTTTCGTTTCCCTCTTACATAATCTGTGCACAAATATGTTTTTTGGATGTTTTTTAGATTTTTTTTAGATAAAACAGTGCTTCAGTACTCTTTTAATGTATTTCTTTACCATAGAAAATTATCCATGAGTTTCATTCTGAAAGCTGAAATTCTTATCAGCGTCTAGAAAATCATGCATTTGAGCACCAGTTAACAGGCAAAATTTGAAGCAGATTACAAGAACTATTAAATGACAATTATGTTAGAAAATGGTGTGAACAGTTTTTTTTTGGTAACTTAGTAGCTTCACTCTTGGGCAGGGTTCTATTACCTACACCTATTTTTTCTCTGTTTATTTTGCTATTATCCAATAAACTAGTGTTCTTCTTATTACTATTGGTTGTTTTATACTGAACTCATAAATGCAACTGAAGATTATTAAGGTGAATGGCAAAGTAAAAATGGGTAGTTTGAAATGGCTTGGACTGAAATGCAAGTATATGCTACCCCTGTTTTCCAGGAGATGGTAGTTGGCTCTACACTTGCGTAATAATGATAATCATAAATTACAAATATTTCCACTCTTTAACCTCATGACTGCTAATATAGGCAACTCTGAGCGCATGGAATGAAATCCTGGCTTCTCCTTTTGTAGACAAATATCTAATAGCAGCTGTATAGAGACACCCACTGCTCTGAACTCCATGCGTCTTGGCTTCTTGCTGTAGTGTGCCTTGGCTTCAGTGACAGGAGTGGAGAGTTTCCCATTACATTAGTTGCTTCATAGCTTGATCATATGTTATGATTTCTTGTGAATCCCCCAAAGCTGTCAGTGACCTGAGTTGATGATGATCAGAACATTCACAGGAAACACATGGGTTTAAGTCCTCTCAAGCAAGGCGGAAACTGAATTCAGGCCTGCTTCCTGAGTACATGCTCTACCTGCTATGCAATTATTGAAAAGGTCACCTTCTCCTCCAACATTTTAAAATGAACAGTTAACACTGCTTAGATGTTACAAGAATAGGTGTAGATACATATCCTCATGAAAAGATTGCAGATACTGCCCTTGCTTGGCTGGATCTATCTTTATCAGCAATATAGAAATCCAAGGCTCGAATTTTACCTTGGGCTCATTTATACACAGTTTCTGTATCTTAACTTGCAGAATCCTAAACCATTTATTAGCTGGAGGCTTTCCACACCTATAGCAATCATTTATATTGACATATTTGTAAGATTCAAGGAGATGCAGGATTTCAGAGGGGGTCAACCCACTGGATCAACAGCAAAACAGAGAGCCACAGCTATGTGCTGGTGAACAGCTCTTCCTGAAATAGTTAGGGGTATTTTTTTGTGAGCCTACAGTTTTCAAATAAAAGAGCAATGACTAAAATGCATCTCAGTATGTATATCATTAGTCTAATGTAGCTTATTTTCTTGTCACTTTTACCTTCATGTTCCTTCTTTCCAGCTCATTACAGCTTGTTTCCAGCTTGCCATCACTTCAGCTCTGATCCTGATGCCGTTTCTGCAAAGACAGCACTTCTATATTAAGTTCTGTTGGTTTCAACAGAATTCTCATTGGGAGCAAAATATTCACTTGTAGAATTAGGACTCTAGTTTGTAGAGTCTTCTATTATGCAGTAACTAAATTCAGTAAAAGGATAGTGTCTAGTTCTCAGCTACGGATTCTTGACAATTTCGCAATGAATATAAACAACATCATTAATTACAGATCAGTTTAGGAAAAATACAAAACAAAGCTCAATTGAAATGACAGTTGAAATATTAGATGAAAATGCATTGGTTCATTAAATTACATTCATTCCTTACTTGAGTTTTAGATTAACTACCTTGTTCCCTATTCTCTTCCCAGAGACAAGTGTCAGGTTAGGGTGATGCTCATACACGTAAGCAAGTTAAATTACTTTTCTGTTTATTTCATTATTGAAAGGACTGCATTACTATTAAACAAGAAAGAAATATCTATATCCTACAACCAAAATCACATAAAAAATGGATGGAGACAATGCTGGCAATACTAGCTTCTGCTGATACAGATTAAAGTTGTTAGAAACATCTTTTCAGCACATGAAAAAATGCTGTGTCCTGTCACATCACGGGAGTAAGGACTACAGCAAGATTTGCCTTTGCCTGTTTCCTGTTCCATCAGGCCACTGTGAATTGCAGTCTAGCAATGCCTGGCAACTTTCCACAACAGAGCGGAAGACAAGCCCCAGTACCAAGCTGCAAAACCATGAGATAAAGCCCTATTTGTGAGGAAGTCAGTAGTGCAGCACTCAAGATCAGTGCATGAGGTTTGAGAGCTCTAGCGTTAATCCTAGCTTCTGCCATGTTCTGCAGCTCTTCTGTGCTGCACTTCTGACCAAAAAAAAAACCAGCCACACTGAACATATTTGGGGAAAAACAATGTGTCTTCTTGTCTACAGAAAACATACCTAGAAAAGTCTTCAATGCTTTTACTATAGTATAGCTAGTATCTATTTGGGATAAATCACAACTACATATTCAGTTATATATGTTCTCTTCATCATGCAGAATATACTTTTTTGCTTCTTAGTCCCATGTGAGACACCTACCACATCACATTGAGTACCCACATTAATTTCAAAGGAAGTTTTTAAAGACTTCTGATTTATCCTTTATTGGCCTTTAAAAGTTTATTATCTTTGGACAGTTCATGCAGTATTTCTTTTATTTAATTTTATCTGCAACCTTACAAAAATCTTGAAATTTTACACTACTCAGTTCTGTTTTACACTATATGCTGGGCATCTCGTCACTATCAATAAGAGATGGATTTCTAGAAATGAACAGAAATACTTGTCACCTGAGTCTCGGGTGATAAAAATCATCAAAAGCTCCTTTGGAGACCATTTAGCTGCACTAATACTAGCGCAGAATTTGATCAAAAAAGCTTTACTTAATTTTATTACTATGAGATTTATTTACAAAAAAAAAAAGAACGAATTTGTTGAATTCAGACTACTTGCAGCAACGATACTTTATTTTCTGGATTAATTTCATTTCTTATTTCTCAAGCAATACTTGGTGCTGAAAGGCAATAGGTAAGTAAAATTGATGAAACACTGTACTAATGCTTAATTTCCTGTTTCACTTTCTTCTCCCCAGTTGTTACTGTTTACAGACTCCCCACTGCCTAAAACAAGGTAACATTAAAAGTCATTTGCATCTGAAATTTCTAGTTTTAGCTAGAAGTTAAAGGAACTAGATAGCACAAAGAAATTGGCATCATTTTGGCTAGCATACCTGAAGGTAAGATAGCTTTACTGCTAGTGCAATTTATAATAAACATTCTATAATAAATATTTATTAATAAACATCACACCTCAGACATCAATATTTTATAGATAAATTTCTTTTACAGTTTTCTTTCAATAAAACTTGAGAAAACAAATAAATAGTTATTTTGCTTTAAGCACTGCATGATCAGAAGAGCCTAGACTTCTACAGTGCCCCTCACATAAGCTGTTAAATATGCACTTAGTGCTACACAGAGAATGCAAAGTTACTGTGCTATGACAGGAGGTTTAACTGCTATTCCATACCCTATCCGGAATTCCCAAAGCTCATAGATAGAAAAGTCTCTTTTTCAAACTTAGAAAGCCTACAGCTTTTGCTGTGCTCTGTTTCACTTCCCCTCCTCCTCTCTTTTAATTGCTTAGGGAGATTAGCAAAACTGGCCCAGAACCCATCCTGCAGCGTGTCAGAGTGCTCCCTGTTCTTAGTCATGTAGCCAAATTGATTTTACCAATAATGTCTACTTTTACATGTTCTGATCCTATATAGCCTCTAAATTTATGATTCAATTTGACTTTATTTGGCTCCTGTTCTTAAAAGGATCATAAATTTGCCATTAATCTTTGATTGTATTCCATCTGCTCTCAAGGTGACTTCTATTGCTTCAGTACATGCTACAGAGCTACTGGCCAAACAATCTTTCTGCTGCAAGGCTATTTGTTTTTCCAGCAACAGGGTATTTCATTCTTGTTTCATAAGCTGATTATCAACAGCACTGGATCATAACATTCAATTCATTTGAAGCATTATATTTCTGCTTTGGAAAGCACCTTTAACTTCCCATTTTCTTTCAGACTGACTTGACCCAGTATCCAACATTACTATCACTTAAGAAACCATCAGTATTCCCCAGTGTACTAGTTGAACCTTAGCTTCTAGTCTGGGGAGGTAAGAACATGTATATTGCATGGCACATTTGAAACCAAAGGCAATGCTTCTGGCACAGGAAACCTCTGAATCACAAATTTCTGGAGCTAAAAGAGTATTCTGGGAAAAGTCACTAGAAACTTGCTGTGTTCCTATTCTATTTCTTAGACAGTATTGTGCTGGGCAGCATCATTAACAGGAAACTACATGAAACAGACTGTGGGTTTAACCTAGCATAGACATTTTCCTGGGTCTGTGTTAGCTACTCCAGAGTAACTGCCTCTGCGTGTGCTCATTCGTACACCCCAGAGAGCACGCCGAGGTGTGAGTGCAGCTGTAATCCAAACCCTAACCTTAGCAATAGCATTCCACTCAGGCAGGTAACACAGTACCAACAATGAAGGAAAAAGCACTGACACTGAGCGATAACAGTTTCTGATTTGCTTATAGAGAATGAACTGAAATTCAGCAGTTAATAAACAGACTCTCTAGACCCTTCACACCAATATCTTTATTCTTCCATTATGGGCTTTCATAGCTGTCCACATAAGCAAGATACTAACAGTTGTCTAAAAACTGAAGATAATGTTCTTATAATAGTTAGCAGCAGTTTTGGGGGGTTTCTTTAAAGTATAAACTTAATTCAGTACACTGGTCTGGAACCCACCCCTAACCCTAGCTCTATACCTACTATTTCAGGTAAGCAAGGACGCTGAAAATTGAGAGGAAGCTTCTCGTGGAAACAGTTTCTTAGTCATCACTGAATTTATCTGAACAGATTCTATTAGCCTATTTTTCTAAAGCTTTATATGGAAAAAAACCTTTGACATTAGCCACAATCTTAACTCCAGCTTTCTAGATGGGCAAGGTTCTCAGGACTTCCGTGTATTGAGAAAAAAAATGGCTCATATGAATCAGCTTTGGTCTACCATTTACCTCTTTAAGCTTGACAGTTCTATAATAGAATTTCTACATGGACCCCACTCTCTGTAAACAAAGCACTTAAGCTATTACTGGACTTATCCATAGGAAAAGTTCTCTGAACACCTTGAAAACTGACAATAAGGCTTTTATTATTACCCTCTTAACAACTCCCTATCCACATGCCTGTCCTACTTAAACTCTTATCAAAATCACAGCTCCTAGTCTCCAGGACTTTAACCCAAACTATCATTCTAAATAATAGCTTCCAGATGGGTAGGAAACCCAGGACTACCAGATAATTAATGGGAAGTGAGTCACAGCTGCAGGTAGCATCTCCCAAATTGTATCTTCTAGCCCATCTGAATTAATTAAATTCACTTTAGCAGCTACATTAGCTCTGCAGAAGCAATTCTCTATAACCACATTCCAGCCATAAGCTTATTCTTCAGAAGGAGAAAGCTGCCTTCAACTCCTTGAAATTTCAGAAGCTGTTCACAATAACTGGTAATAACTCTTCTTTAAGCTTTGTGCCTGCACATGGCTTTGCAGACCCTTTCTGAAACTCTTGATTACTTCAAGCAAGATACCAAATATGTTGTAGAGGTTGGGAAAACAATCTCATGTAACTTACTGCTTGCCTCTGGCATTATGGTTGTTTAACAACCGAGGTGGCTCTCTACTATAAACCTAGCCTTTCAGATAAATCATGTTAATCAGGAATGGGTAAAAGCTTAGGAAAAGTGAATTCCCAGAGACTGAGAGCAGCTATAGGTGATGGATTAATAATTAATTGGGATCAGAAGTGATCAAAATGGGACAGGATCAAAATCCTGCCCTTTACGTAAGTACAGGGTGTTGGCTGGGCTCGGAGATGCTGCAAGGCTGCCACCAGTTCCTCTCATCGACCCTCTCGCAATTCTCAGTTTCAGGGCCTGTATTCATCCACAAACTCTGTGATTTCTTCCCCACCAGAGGCTCAGGCACCTCTCTCCAAGTCGGGTGAGGAAAACTAGCCACTGTACCACAGCTGTGTGCTCAATCTGACATGTCCCACCCCTCAAGCTGGGCTTTTAGGGCCCACTCAGTGCCAGGTACCGCAGGCCCCAAGGCCTTCCTGAGGTTGTGGGGCCAAAGCTGCCTCGCAACAGCAAGCTTTCTCTTCAGTATTTTTTGTACATGCCTCTGTAGATATAACATTAGATAAACAACTTACTATACCTTATGGAGAAACAGGGCAAGGCTTCTGCTGGGCCGAGCACACACCAACCTGCTCGTTCTCTGCTCCGCTGCTCCCCCTACCTCAGAGACTGCATTGTCCTGGAACTGTCCTGTCCGTGTCTGTACTGGAGGTTAGATTCACCTCTTACTGTAATCAAGGGAAATCTTCCTTTTGCTCTTAGCTTAGGGGTTTTGAAATGGAGGAGTTCAGACTGAGTGAAGCAAAACAGCTATACCCACTGTGCCCAGGAGCAGGAACGCCTCCCAGCAGGGAGGGCCTAAGCAAGGGAGCAGGGCAGGCCCAGAGACTGCCTGGATCCAGCCAGGAGCCCAAATCATCAGACACATTGTGTGGTGACAACAGGGCCAGGACCAGGCTGGGCTGCCAGCGTGTGGGTCAGGATCGGGACTGGTGTCAGATAATGACCCAAGCATCGGGCACCTCCTTGGGGAGGGGAACAAGGCTGAGACCAGGCCAGGACAGGGGCCTGTGGGTGGGCCTGGCTCAGCAGAGCCCATGGCCATGACCCGGCTGTGGGGAGCTGGAGCCCGGCCCTGCTGTGGCGTCACTGAGGCAGGCGCTGATGGCCCCAGGGAGGGCTGAAATGGGGTCTTGGGAAGGGTGGAGGAGCCCTGGAGGGGCTGGCACAGGCAGCCATAGCTGGCAGGGCCCAGACACACAGTTACCTAAGCACCAAATTAAAATAACAGACTTGTTATATTCACCTTGGTATTTGCCATCAGGCAGCAGGGAGCTCATAAACATCACCCAGATCCTCGTTACAAAATTTCAAAATTCCTAACTGTGAGCATAACAATCTTATCTTTGTTCAGCATCTTTTATTCAGTGGATATTTGGAAGTCATTTGCAGACTGATAATAAGTCCCCTCTTTCCTCCTCTCTCATCTTCTATGACCTCTCTAAACTTATATAATTGTAACCTATATAACCTATCTAAATTCATCCACCTTTAGGGTAAATTGTATCACTTGCTCAAGTGTCTAATCCAAAATTCATTTTATTTAGTGGCTAGATTCCCAAAGATGGGCTCCCTTCATAAAGCAAATAGCTAATCCAAGCTATCATTTGGCCATGCCCTCAAAGGTAACTGAACATGAAGTGTCACGGTCTTTGATGGATGTGAGTGTTCAGAACGTTAGTTTTAATTCCCTCCCAAAGGGCAGCACCTCCCACTGAATGATGTTCTGCACTTCTGCTTGGGCAGGGCAGGTCAGAGACAAAAAATGACAGTATTTGAATATATTTAAATCCAGGACCAGCTGGATGTTCTGGTGTGGTTTCTCATCCACACCTCAACCCAGTCTCCGTTTATTTAACTGTGCATTGAACTCTTACTGTGAGGTTACCTTTATGTACGTGAAACACTAACTCTGCATAAATCCTGGAAAGGTGTATGCAATGTAAATTTTTGTTGTGTTAAAATAGAGAAATTAAGATGGATGAAGATCACTTGCTGATACAAATGTATGATTCTTTCTGAATAGAAGGTAGTTGTAAACACATTTGCTTATTTTCTTTTTATAGTTAAGGTCTATGCCATACCCATAGATATAATAGAAGTAGTTTCCTTAGCAACCATGAGATTCTGAAAGAAAACATGGATTCAGTATTTCTAAGTAACAATAACAGAGAAAACCAATTAATTCAAGAATATTGATTTCCAACTATCCTAAAATTATTAGCAACTATTCCAAACTGAATTACAGTATATATTATTATCCTTCAGAAAATAAATCTTTCCAAATTAGTTTAGTAAATTTTCCAAATTAGTTTGGAAAATTAAATAAAAATCATTTGCATATAGGTGGTAGTAAACAACTTTCCAGTTTCTATCTACGTACTGCAGCATTTTAAATTTCAGTTAGTATTTTAAACATCATTAAAACCTATTAATGATAACTAAATCATTTGCATATTGCTAAAACAGCATTTACCAGTGTTTTTCTCACAAAGCATAGAAGCAGACAACAAGCTGGTTTACAATCTCAGTTTGCCTTTGCTGGATCCACTAACTCTAAATTACAAAAATTCAAAATAACACTGCTGACTCCCATCTATGCGAAGATAAATTTTCAAAAGGTAATTGAATGCGTCCTTTGTAATGAGGTTTTCCTAAGTGTGCAAACAAACAGGCTGGAAGAACAACTGCTCTAAACTTCCTTAGTCCATCTTAACCCACTTCTGACTTTGAAGCCAAGAATAACAGATCATGTTAACTCTTAGCTACTGAGGACTTTACTAAATTTAGTAAACACTTTTTCAGTTTCATATTAGCTAAAGGAAATTACAGAGATTTTGTTTACTCTGAGAAGTAGAGGATGCAGACATCGATATTAATTTTTTCAGCATTTCAACTTGCCTAATTTAGAAATAAAAAAACCTTGGTTCTGCTACGAGTCTCCTGTGTAGACTAATCATGAATATCAAGAAAGGCTTTGCTGATTTTTTTATCATCCATAACCCTCATTTACCCATTTTCTTTTGTAATACCCTATAACTGATCAAACAGATTTTCCTCCACCCCTGTCATTGGAATCAATTCATTATACCTCACACTGAAATTTTCAGAAAAAATACAGCAACACGTAGCATGGACTAAGCTAGTGCTATGCTTAACAGCTCAGCTTCTACAACCTTCAAGAAACCAGGCCTGTTGACAGCTGATGGAGCTCAATCACACTTGCAGGCCCTGATCCTGGTACAGGACTTCAACCACCTGGACATCTGCTGGAAAAGTGGCACACTGAATTGCAAGCAGTCCAGGAAACTATTGGAGTGTGTTGAGGACAACTATCCTAGTATGGGGAATGGAAAGCCTGA
The DNA here is from genome assembly GCA_008921705.1 of Burhinus oedicnemus. NCBI lineage: Eukaryota > Metazoa > Chordata > Aves > Charadriiformes > Burhinidae > Burhinus > Burhinus oedicnemus. The sequence goes on along the minus strand of VFFE01007670.1, from coordinate 1,760,363 downwards.
TGAGAGGAACGGCACTGCTCGACCTCTTGATCACTAATGCAAAAGAAGCTCTTGGAGAGGTCAAGATTGGAGGTAGCCTGGGCTGCAGTGTTCATGCCTAGTAGAGCTCTCAATCTTGAGGGGTACGAGATGGGTAAAAAGTCAAGTCAGGACCCTAAACATCAGAAGGGCAAACTTTCAGCTGTTTAGGACACTAGTATGTGGGATCCCTTGGGAAGATAAAGGAGCAAATGAGAACTTGGAGGTACTTAAAGACATTTTTCTTACGGCACAAGAGCTCTCAATCCTGATGTGCAAGAAATCAGGCAGGGGAGGCAGGAGGCCAGCTTGGCTAAGTCAAGACCTCTTAGCCAAACTAAAACACAAAACCAATATGCATAGTCAGTGGAGACAGGAATACGCTTCATGGAGAGATTACAGGTATATGGCCCAGAAGTGCAGGGAGGGGATCAGGAAAGCCAAGGTACAGCAGCAGCTGAACTTGACTAGGGACATAAGAAATAACAAGAAGGGTTTCTTCAGATACAACAAAGGAAGATGAAAGAAACTGTAGCCCCCCTGATGAGTGAGAGAGGAGACCTGACTACAATCTACATGGAGAAGGCTGAGATACTCAACAACTTCTTTGCCTCACTTTTCACCAGAAAGTGCTCTAGCCATGCTGTCCTATTCACAGAATCCAAACGCAGGGACTGGGAGAATGAAGTCACTGTAGGTGATCAGGTTTGAGACCATCTAAGGAACCTGAATATGCACAAAACCATGGGTCCTGATGAGATGCACCCAAGGGTCCTGAGGGAACTGGCAGATGAAGTTGCTAAGCCACTGTCCATCATATTTGAAAAGCCATGGCAGTCTGGTGAAGTTCTCAATGACTGGAAAGGGGGAAATATAACCCCATTTTTAAAAAGGGAAAAATGGAAGACCCAGGGAGCTACAGGCCAGTCAGTTTCACTTCCGTGCCTGGTAAGATCATGGAGCAGATCCTCCTGGAAACTATGCTAAGGCACATAGAAAACACACAGGGGCTCTCATGTAGGGCTTGATCTAAGAGAATTTCCAGTCAGTAACAATACTTGCTTCAATTCCTCTTGAGTTTCAGTAAGCGTCTTTGGATTTGAAATGTCTGATGCAAAAGTGCTGAAGTTTCTTGGGACAGAGTACTTTGTTTCCAGGATTCTCAATTGTTAAATCTGAAACTCCATCCCCCCCTTTTTTTTTTCTCCCCCCCTCCCCCCAGTCTTAAACACCAAACTCAAATCTAAACCTGGACATTGCCTACAAGAATTTGCTTTGTAATTCATAAAAATAAAATACATAGCTATGGTTTATATGGCAGCTAGAGCTTGATGCTCTCAGTTAAAATGTGGCAGCATGTTTCAGAGTCTGACTTTTTTCTGTAAGTGAAAAAACATATTTATATAATTTTGATGACAGCTGACAAATGCTGATTCTTCCCTCTGTCTCAGCCATGTGTGGGACAGGAGTGGCCATGTAACCTGTTGCACAGCCACCCAACTCAATTTTTATGAATTAAATACTACAGGTAAGGCCATACTTCCTCCAATAGCATAAGTCATTTCAGAAACTTCTTGTGGATCTAAGATGAAACAAAAGAGTTATTGTCCCATACATATTTTGTCCAAGAAAAACCTACCTTTACATTCAATTGGATATGGCCCATAAATTCAGCTTCTGTCCAAATATTCATTTGTGTAAGAAGCAAGAAAAATTCATATGTCTACACAAGAATAATTCCACAATGATCTTCTCTGAATGTTTTAAGATCAGTTTTCACTGCTAGTGATCCAGCATGAGATCATACTTCACATATTCAAGCAAAGGGCAATCGCTTAGACAGATAATGTTATTTTGTACAAGCTCAATTGTTGTAAAACTTCCATTCACTCCCTGTGTAGCAGATGATATCTTAGCAATGGAAATATTAGAAGCACCAAAAATTAAAGAAGTCATAATTTTTGCAGGTATAGAAGTGAACAGTCTTTTCTCAATGTAAATTCTGAACAGCTTACACAACAGGACAAGGATTTTTAATAAATGTAATTACCAAATTTTTCAAACATTACAGAAAACTTCATTCTGAGAATTACAGAGCACAGAGCGGGCAAAATGTAATTTATATTAGTACAAAACCTCATAATTTCTAATCTCATAACAAAGAGAAGATACTGGAAAAAAAGGCAGAACTAGGTCACTTCACAATGGTGCGGGAAAATATGATGAGGTGTATGCTAACTGGTTTATAATTGGGGAAAAAAAGGCTAATGTCTATAATGTCTATTTTTACCGCACATGGTTACATATATCATTTAATACATGTATATTTGACAAAAACTGGTTATATTTCTGGCATTAGAACAGGCATATAACATTTTGAAATATTTTGTGTAAAAGAATGGATTGAGCTGTTCACACTCATAGGCAAGATATTTCAGTAGAACTGTATATTTTCCCCAAGATACCAGAACTCTATGAAAGAATGGATACAACAGCTGTAATTAATTTTCCTTTGTTCAAAACCAAATTAAAAAGTACTTAATCAGTGGATGCCAGAATATAGACCCTCAAAGAACTTTGATATGATACAAATACTTAAAAATTACATAGGAGCAGGCAAAAACCTTTCTTTGTAGGATCAAATTAAGTCAAATGAGTTGTATGAGGACTGAAATTAAATTGGTCCAATTATTAATTCCTGCCTACACACATTTGCAAAGAAGTATTAAGTCAAATGTCTGCTCATCCTTTCAATTGAAAAAAAAGTGGTTTGGGAATTTTTCCTTTCTTGTGCCTTGATAGTACTGACTACAGTTTGTCAGAAAACAGGAAGTTTATTCAACAAAAATTTAGTTGGTATATTTTTTGCAGAAAATATCAACACTTTGCCTGGGGTTTTATGAAAAAAAGTACAAGTTTTCAGTATTTTCCAAATGTCTTGCCATTTTCCCAGGAAAGATACATTTTCCAAATAAAGTTCCTTTCTTTAAAAATCAGCTCTGTTTTAATTATTGTTAAAGAGGAAAAAAAGGTAAAGTGAGCCATAAATCTATTGTTGTGCAGTGTAGAAGGCACAGTTTTCAGACCTACCAGAAAATCCAAATGCTCTGCTAATTACTTTGGACACTTTTGGTACTGGGTTTAGTAGTCACAACCTTCAAACTTTGTAGAACTTGCTGCATTCCGAGCTTGAATGAATTCAGTCTGTTGTTATTTTGAGAACCAGCAGTAAGTATATCCTAGAACTAAGTAATACCCAAGAATGAGAAACACACATCTATGTTTTGAGTTACCTAATTAACAGAAACAATGTAGTGAAGTGAGAAAGGATACACTGGAACAGGATATATACAGAAGAGTTGGGAAAAGACACTTGTCAAGAACAGAAAGAATATGTCCTTTCACACCCACGAAAGCCAAATCTCTTACATTTCTCAGAAAGGGACAAGGGAATCATCCTTTCTTGCAATTAAAATTTAACAGCTGGAAGTAGCAGTTGGAAGTAAAAGGGCCAGTAAAGTTCACATTGTACATTACCCATAACCCAGGAGAAGAAAACTCAACATTTTTTATCAATCATAACCTTCATATGTTTGTGATTCTTCACAGGCACACTGGTTTCCTGAGCAGCACAGCTAACGGAACCTGTTTTCCCATGGTTTATGTGCATGTTTGTTTGGAACACCCACCTGCTTTTTCCATAAATGAGGTATGTATTATGACATTTTCCCATGAAGACTGTCTAGTGTCTGATACAATTTGGTGGCATCATCTGTAGCTTTTCCCTTGCTCAAAGCCATTTGTGAGTCTCTTCTGTGGACCAGAAAACTCTTTTTCATGAAATAAGCATGAATGTTTTAAGAACTTTAGTCCCCTGCCATGTTTGGTTGAAATTGGTCAGCAGAGTGAAAATTTTTTCAAGGTGGGATAGGTAGGAACTAATGTGTAACCTTTACTTCTTTGGACATCAGTAAAAATATTTACTAGTCATTCTCTGATATAGTGGCTGTTTCTCAAGAACCCATAAACACACAGAACTCTCAAAGTACCCTTCATGATCATTATGTTACCTTCCAGAGCTACCAAACATGTAGGAAAAAATGAAACTTTGTGTAAAATCCCTTAAAAAATAGTTCAGTAACAACCAGCCCTGAGTATTACTGATGTAGTAAATCTACTCAAGTTTATCATGTCCAGTTTTAACATAAGGAGAAAAGGTGTATGGATCCATTTACAGTTTCAAAGATTTTGTTTGATTTTTAACTCAGAATGAACAGGAAACAAAGGAAGAGTAAAAAAAAATCAGATTTTAAAACTATTTGTATAAAATCCCAAGCAAAGTTACTAATTTTTCTGCAGCGTGTGAGAATGTAAGAATGAGATGAAGTAACAAGTGGCAACAATATAACAAGAATTAGGGATGTAACAAAGGAAAACAAAAGGATCAGTGAAATAATTGTTTGTGCTCTGTTTACATTCCATTCATTCACTAGAGTAAGGGCAGCATTTTGTTTATTGGCCTCAGTTAATGGGTTACAAGCAAAAGAAGACAGACGTAGCATGAATGCAAACTTCACATGCCACAGAAAGTCCAGCCTCCCAGTCAGAAGCTGTTCCTCAGAGTCATGAAATCTTAATTTTCTGAATGACTAAAATGACAAGTATAGGTCAGGAGGAGCTTAGAACATGTCTGTAAAAGAGAATTGTTGTTAGGTGTGCTTCTTAGTACCTGCAACTGCAGCTACAGTAATTGAGTCTCTGAGGTACTTACTCTGATGCTGAGCGTAAAAGACTGACAGACTTTATTTCTCCTTTGCATAATATTTAATAACTGAAAGACATATCAGCATTCTCACAAGCTCGATAACATTTTATTCTGCTTAATGAATGATAATATTTTACTCTTTTTAAATTTTCTTTTTCCCTTATTTTGCCCTATCAGAGAAATTACAGAAGTTCTCTTGCTCTAGAGTAGGCACAGCTCAAGAGAGGCTAGTTTATGGAAATATAGCATCTATTTTTTTCTGCATTTTGATCATGCACAGGTGGGCCCCATTAGGCTGCCATGTTAAAATTACTTCCTGCTTTACAGGGCAGAAGTTAATAATTTGCCTTAAGATGACTCAGTCACAAAAAAAAAAAAAAAAAAA
>VFFE01007670.1:1729408-1749268 GCA_008921705.1 Burhinus oedicnemus | reverse complement strand
TTTAAAAAAAAAAAAAAAAAAAAAAGAAAAAGATTAATCAGGTTGATCAAGAATACTGATGTGGTATGAGAAGAAGAAATATTTCAGCAACACAAACACAAAAAAAAGGCATTTGGAAACATGAAACCCATGTTTTCCCCATGAATGTTGACATTTTAGCTTTTTTTATGACATCTTCAAGCCACAAGCTCCTTTTAAAATTTTATTTTAGATCCTATTTACATAAAAAGGAGAACATCCTTTTCATCTGCTCTCTTTGTCTCTCATATTTTGATATTTTGGATTATTGTTTTAATTTATTCTACTTTATATTTGACATGTATTTTCAATAGAAGTTAACGGAACATTATTAACCTGCATTCAAAAATGGTAATTCATCTTCCCTGGTTGTTAACATTCCTTATTAACTCCACAATAACAAAGCAGCCTTGACTAAAGCTTTCAAATCATTGTTGTTCTTCTATTTATAGATTTCGTCCAACAGTCACCTGTAACTGCTACTTCATCTCTGGCTGGAGACGAGCATCATTGTTGGATGTTTAATGATGAGCAAACTGCTTTTCTTATAGTTTGGCTCTGTATTTCAGAATTTCATCCTATGAAATCAAAGAAGAGAACTGAAGAAGGTGGTAGAAATTCTATGGTTACATGAGAACTGATGAGGAAAATTTTAAAATGTCATCAGGGAGATGGTGCTGAGAACTCATTAAAGTTTCTTCACTGTGCTTTCTTCATTACACACTGTAGGGTAATTAAGCAGCACAATTTTTTTATGGATTTATGCAAGTAAACAGTGCTGTAAATTCTCTTCTCTCAAGAGCCTACCCTGTACTATTTCCTAAAAAAACCCCAAAACAAACAAGCAAACACCAAAACCCCTCTCTTTGTGCTACAAGAAAATATTTGAGAAATGAAAATTCATTGCAGTGGACATACATCAGCGAATCACCATTTGAAAACTGTTTCATTATGAGATCAGTGATAAGAAATGCAGAAGCATTTTTAGGGAGTTCATAACACATAGTTTTGCGTAGGACAAAGTAGGACAAAGCAAAAGCTTTTTTCTCTTTTACCGTGTGCAAAACAGTTTGAAGTGCTGGGAAAAAAAGCACATAGAAAACTCCAGTGCTGTCTTTCTGTCCACTGCCACTTTTTAACGAGAATTTATAAATACCTTGAGAGAACAAAGCCAGGGTTATTCAGTTGGTAGCGTGCTCCTGAGCACTAAAGTCGTTCTTTACCAAAAGACTTCCAACGTGCCGCAGCGTGCCCTAAACTCACTGCAACGTGTCCCTGCAGGGAACAGCACGGCGACTGCTCCATTGTGAGCGCGAGGCAAGGGCACAATTAAAACGCCTGCTTGATAGGCCTCATTCTCCCACGTAATCAAATTCACCCTAGAGCAGAGGCAGCTTTGCAGGCGCAGCACTCACATCACCTCATGAAATTACAGAAGGCTGGAGAAGAGATGAGCGTAGCATGTCTCCTGCTTAGGAAGATGCCCATGACAGCTCCACACGGGCCAGTATGAGGAGAAGTTTGGAAAGGGCTGAAAGAACAGGCGGCGAGACCCACGGCTGCAGCTCTTGCTGCTTTGGCAAAAAGCAGGATGCCCTGAGCCAGCACTGCGGTGGGGTCCGCGGTCGCTGGGTCCGCACACCCTTTCATTACGAGGTCTGGAAAAGAAAGGGAGCACCACAGAGGTCCAAGTATAAAAGTGCAATGCGCAGAGGGCTGAAAGACAGGGGTTGGGTGACGTATTGGTTGAATTACCTAACTTCCTCGCTGTGAGGAATTGGCATTCTGCTGCACGCTCCCAACAAAGTTTAAAAAAAAAAAACAACCAAACTTATTCAAAGATATCTGATGAGCAACGGACCGTTAAATGCATCTAATCCCTGTATTAGACAAGGGCAGATGGAACATCCAGATAAGCACTGACAACAGTTCATCTTCTAATGTTTCATGCTAGTTTTTCAACATTTGTTGATTTGCCGCCTCCTTTGCTTGGGAGATGCATATTTAAGAGTAGTGACAGAAGGCTTAGCTGACAGATTTTCTTAACTGACAGATTTTCTTAGCTGACTTCAGGAGTGTCTTTGAGTTGCTGCACAGACATCCACGGAACAGTTCCGGGCAACATCAAGTTCACTTGCATGGGACTCGGGGACCATCATCTAACCAACAGTTTCTGGTGCTTCTGGTTTGTGAGAACCCACTGCTAGTACCTCAGAAGGCAAAGATTTATAAAAAAGGCCGAGACTTTATTGAAAAGATAAAAAACTTCCATTTTTTATTACCTATTTGTATTGCCTTGCGGGGGGTTAATAGATCACAGACATCTATCACCATTTGTAGGCCTTGCTTCAATCAGAATGCTTCAGCACGTGCTCCACAGCTTTGTTGAGAGAGCTGCAATCGCACAACTTGCTTTAAACACCATTTTGCTTATGTAAAGGTGGTGGCTTATTTCCACTTTACTTTGTACAACTGGATATAGAACGGCAATGTAGTTTTTGCACTTCTTGCTTCTTTTGTAAGGGCAGCTGGGAATTATTTATTCCCTTTCATGCTTTCTCATGAATAGCTGGAGTTCTTACATAATTTGCTTTAATCTTCACTTTCAGAAAATACAAAAATATTCCTGCAACTCAGAGGTGGCGTTACGAAGCGAGTGTAGTTCTTCGTTCATTTACTTTGCCATGTATTAAGCTAATAAATCTAAGTGAATGCAAAAATCATCAGGGGTCTTTCTGAAGGTTACATCAATACAATTAAACACGAAATCAAAACTGAACCAGAATTTTAACAACTTGGTTTTATTTGTAATTTTTTTTCCTTTTCTATTAAATCTTTATCCTATTACAAAATCCATTAACCAAATGCTTCGCATATTCCCATTTCTGTTTTCCAAGCCTGGGGTTTTTTATTCAGTTGTCAGTCTTGCACAGTTTCCCTGAAGAAGTTTTCAGAGGCCGAAGCCCTGGTGACGAAAAATATTCTCTTGCTAGAAATCCCATCTAAGGGAAGAGACGCAAGGAAGTTTTATTTGATAATTTTTTTCAGTTCATCATACCACTTTAAGTAAAAACTGTGTCAGGAAGCATAAAAAAAGCAAAGCCTCTCTTTAGAACCACAATTCCTAAAGTCTCTAAAGGAAATGGAGTTGGGGATAGATGCTAAGGGGCCACGTGGATTGGTTTTTCCACATTATATCACAGCAAGCATCTCAGCAAAAGCACAGCTCTATTCACTGAAGACATGAAGCGCCTCTCGCTTTCAAGCTCAGGAATTCAAAAGACTACAACTAGAGAAGCGGGGCTTTTAAATTCCTCGGCCATCCTAACTGCCAGACACCGCTGGCCCAAAAGGTGTTTGACTAACCCGTTAATTAGTGTCTGAACTCCCGGCCAGCCTTCAGCGCAGCGCGGCGAAGCCGCACGGAGGCAGCAGCCGCGTACCTGCGCTTGCCTGGCGGGGACCGGGAGCGGGGCAGGGTTTGACAAGGGGGCAGCTCGGAGGGGCTCAGCAGCAGCTTGTGTCAGACATGGGCAGATGCCCGGGGACTCTTAACTGCGGCAGCCCTCTGGTTTTTATCCTCCCCTGCTTGTCCGCAGTTCCTCTGAACTTACTTAATTAAGCAGCGTGTATTAGAATTGGCAGCGTGTATGGAGACTACCTGCTCTGCAGTTTAAAATGCTGTTATGTGAATATTGCCAACTATATAAAAAAAAAAAAAAAAAAAAAAAAAAAAAAAAAAAATCAGAAATATGCAATGCCAAAAAAATTAGAAAGTTCTCATCTTCTGGTTTTTTTCAATTTGTTTACTGCAATAATACATAAGGGCAAGAACAAATAAATAGTTTTGGTGAAAGTATACAGAAAGTAAAAAGGAACTGTATGAAAGTTTGCTAGAAGTTTACGTGAGGTTAAAAAGAAATTGAGTATTTCTCTATATCAAGCAGTTTTGGCAGTAGAATTTGGGAACCAGAGATACTCATTAAGTCTAAGTGACCCATGTAAGGGTAACAGGGCAGTGCTTATAACACAAGTCATGCCTGGAATGCAAGCATCAAGAGGGATATATTATTCAGAAAAATAGAAAAAGGAATGTAAAGATCGTTATACTAAAATAAAATGGTGTAAAACACCAACAGATGTTTATGGAAGAGACCATTACAGGCTGCTTCTAAGGTTCTTAAATATAATAAATGCTAAGGGATGTTATAAGCAGCTGCCATCTCCAGCAGCTCAGTACCCAGGGATTCCTACACCCGGCTGCTGGAGCCCAGCCCAGTGTGCCCGGGGGTCTCTCTCCCTGGCCAGGGGATGCGGCTGCTGCTTTCCTGTTTGCATGTTCAGTCAGTCGGTATCCCAGAGGCATACATGCACACAAACAGAGGACACTGACATGGCCGGTCACACAGACAAGGGACTGCCTTCAACAGCACCTACATACAGAACTCACATAAAACACAAGCACAGACAGCCAAGTGCCCTCCTCCTCTTCAGCTGGTTGGTAGGGCCTGATGGTCACTGCTGAAAGCACGCACACACCCCACTCTCTAGGTTCACAAGCACACACATGTTCACAGATCCCCCGAATACTGACACAACTGCTCTGTGCATCTGACACCCCTGCCCAGACCCAATGCCTCTTACCTGCTCCACAGATCTCCTGCTCAACTACTGCTCCAGCTTGATGCTTGCTGGCAAGCACATGCACACTCACACACCCGTCTCTCAGGCACTCTATACTTGTGGGTCCCCCCAAATACTAGCAGGGACCCTATGCCCACCTGATACCCCTGTCCAGACCCATGGCCTCCTGTTCATCAGCAGGTCCAGCATGAGGTTTGCTAGTGAAAGAGACGTGCACACCCACATGCACACTGGGTTTGAGGAAGATACAGACAGGCATAAAAATGAGGCAATCCCAATCTGTTTAGAGTTTGTTAAAACATTGATGACTGTTTCATTGGAGGGTACTGAGATGAATAATATGTATATTGGTGCAAAATTGTAACATGGACAATGAACTGGTATTACAACAGGCTGTGCCAAAAGACTTGTACTAATACAAAGATGCAAGGTACCATTAAGAGATCATCTGAAACAGTGTGTATCATTCTAGTCATCTTCACACAGGAAAGATGAACAGAATGAAGGCTATCATTATAGCTGTTGTCTACAAACTGTTTAGGGGGATAAAAATCTGAAGGAAGGAGCTTGAGGTCAGGGAAAAAGTTAGCAGAGGAACACATAGGTATGAACTACCCATTAATAAACTGAGGGTGAAATATCAAATTTGCTGAAACAGAAATTTGCCTTTTAATAGTCAAAGATCATAAGTGTATTGGGTTTGCATGGCAAGGTTTTGGTAGTGGGGGGGCTACAGGGATGGCTTCTGCAAGAAGCTGCTAGAAGCTTCCTCTATGTCCAAGAGAGCCAGTGCCAGCCGGCTCCAAGACAGACCTGCTGCTGGCCAAGGCTGAGCACATTGGTGACAGTGGTAGCACCTCTGGGATAACATGTTTAACAAGGAAAAAAAAAGAACTGTGCAACACCAGCAGCAGTCAGAAGAGAGGGGTGAGAATGTGTGAAAGCAACATCTCTGTAGACACCCAAGGTCAGTGAAGAAAGAGGGGAAGGAGGTGCTCCAGGTGCCAGCGCAGAGATTCCCCTGCAACCTGTGGTGAAGACCATGATGAGGCAGGCTGTCTCCCTGCAGCCCATGGAGGTCTGGGGTAGAGCAGATATCCACCTGCAGCCCATGGAGGACCCCACGTCAGAGCAGGTGGGTGCCTGAAGGAGGCTGTGACCCCATGGGAAGCCCATGCTTCCGGCACGTGAAAGGACCTGTGGCCTCATGGAGAGAGGAGCCCACACTGGAGCAGGTTTGCTGGCAGGACTTGTGACCATGTGGGGGACCCACACTGGAGCAGTCTGTTCCTGGAGGACTGCACCCCGTGGAAAGGACCCACGCTGGAGCAGTTAACAAAGAGCTGCAGCCCGTGGGAAGGACTCATATTGGAGAAGTTTGTGGAGGACTGTCTCCCGTGGGAGGGATCCCACATTGGAGCAGGGGAAGAGTGTGATAAGTCCTCCCCCTGAGGATGAAAGAGCAGCAAAACCAATGTGTGATGAACTGACAGCAACCCCCATTCCCAGTCCCCCTGCAGCGCTCATGGGGAGGTAGAGAAAATCAGGAGTGACCTTGAGCCTGAGAAGAAGGGAGGGGTGAGGGGAAGGTGTTTTAAGATTTGAGTTTTAGTTCTCATTACCCTACTCTGACTTCTAATTGGCAATAAATCAAATTACTTTCCCTGAGTCAAGTCTGTTTTGCCCGTGACGGTAACTGCTGAGTGATCTCCCTGTCTTTATCTCGACCCATGAGTCTTTCACTGTATGTTCTCTCCCCTGTCCAGCTGAGGAGGGGAGTGATAGAGCGGCTTTGGTGGGCACCTGGCACCTAGCCAGGGTCAAACCATCACGATAAGCCATTTGAAGATGAATAGAATTATGGAAGAAAGTTGCATGTGACAGCAAGTAGATGAGCAGACCTAATTCCTTTCCCTGTTACCTGTGATCTTATGTACATATAACATGCAACTTCAGTGTTATGATATCCATATACAAAAGCAGCATTGAATATCACTGCTCCATACTCTATTTTCAAGTGGATTCAATTTATTAACTTGTATTTATAAATATTTATCAGACATATAACATGACTGGCTTGACAGGAACAAAACAGATGGAGCATATCGAGTTGTAAATATAAATAGTGAGACACTGAAATCATTAAACTCAACAGTACTTTGCCATTGAATTCAGGCTGAAGTGAGGACAAGGATCAGACTTCAAAGCATGGTAATAGTAGAAGAACTGCATATGTTTTTATAATAGTTCTCAACTATTTTAAAAGCACTATCAAAGTGCAGAATAACAGAACAGTATTGCAATGCTTTCAAAGGTCTGGCATTCTGCTGGCGGTTGGCCAGATGCCATGATGCTGACAGAGCTACACTAAGTGCCGCCTTCTCAGCCTGATACACAGTCCCTCTTGTCTGGAAGCCGCCCCGTGTCTAGTTTATTGCCAAGATTTTCTGAGAGGAAACACTCCTGTCTTTTCATAGGGATAGGTACACAGGATCTGGGATGGACTTAATTTTCTTCATAGCAGCGGTGTGGTGCTGTGTTACGGATTTGTAGCTAAAACGGTATTGATAACACACCAGTGTTTTGGCTATTGCTGAACGGTACTTGCACAGCCTGGAGGTTTTCTCTTTTTCACATTCTGCCTCTGCTCCCAGCAAGTGAGCTGTGGTTGGGCAAGAAGCTGGGAGGGGACACAGCTGGGGCAGCTGACCTGAGTTGAACAAAGGCATATTCCATACTATGTGATGTCGTGCTCTGCCATAAAAGCTCAGGGATAGGAGGAGGAGGGGGGAACGTTCATGGTTATGGGATTTGTCTTCCTAAGAAATCATTATGCATACTGAGGCCCTTGCCAGGAAGTGACTATACATTTGCCTGCCCATGGGAAGTAGTGAATAAATTCCTTATTTTGCTTTTCTTGTGCATGCAGCTTTTGCTTCACTTACTAAACTGTCACTATCTCAATCCATGAGTCTTCTCACCTTCCTCCTACTTTCTCCCCGTGCCACAGGAGAGGGAGTGAGCAACAGTCTGTGTGGGTGCTTGGCCATTGGCCAACATCAACCCACCACAGTGGAACACAGCTTAAGCTAGAACAAAAGTAGTTGATGCCTGTGTTAGGGAATCCTCTATAATGTTGAATTACTCTGCTAAATCACACCATAAATACTTACTATGTATAAATGCCTTACTATACAACAATAGACTGATTTCTTTTAAATATTTTGATGACAAATGATGTGATTGTTCTCTTGAGCTCTATGGTCCATTTCCATACTCAGATATTTTCTACTAAAAGTTGCTTTATAATTCTGCTGCAGGAAAGAGAAGGTACTGTTGAAAGATTACAAAAGGGAGTGCAAAGTGTGACTCATGCTACATGTCTGAGCAGGAGAGATGATGGCTATCCTTATTCAAATAGCTCTTTCAAACACCTTTGTTGGGCTACACATAATTTATCATTTTTTTCATTTTAGTATTAGATTCTATGAAAGTGGCCACAGGTCAGAATAACTAAAGTTGTGGGCCACCTCAGTGTCAATCAGACCTTATGTTCCTCATCTTTGCACTCAGCGTTTTCCCCTGATACTTGCCATAGGTTTCCAGAGCCATGTAAGTACTAAGTAGGACAGATAAGAACTGTCCCATTTTGTGGTCATGGACGCTTAAGCACAAAGGATGTTGAATAGTCTGACAAATGGAAAGCACAGATGTGGTTATCTAAGTCTGTGTGTTCCCTCGCAGTTTCTTCCAGAATGTGCTAGTCTATTGCTCACACCTGCCCCAGCTATGTATACAAGTATTAAACCATGGATGTGTTCACACCCAGAGTATGCACTGTCATTCCATAATATCAAAAAATTTGGAAATAAGGCTGAGAAGGATACCCCTCTGATAGACAGCCACAGTTATGAAGCAAATGATTGGATTCATTGCAGAGGTATTAAAATAAAACTGGTGACTGTGTGATACAGGAGGCTTCTGTCTGGCCTTGAAATCTTTGAGTTTGTGGCTACATGGCAGAAAGTCAGCAAAATCATGTGTACATTTACTTTATAAAGTCAGGTAAATATCTGTTTAGGAAAAATTTATTAAAATACCCTGTAAGCATGCATCGTATTCACAACAACCTTTACAGCCATTGGATTGTAACATTCATACTGTCCACATTTTCTGCACTAACCTTACTAAATGTATTTTTTAATTCCATTAAACTCCTCAGCTTCAAGTTCTGCATAAAATATCAATATTATTGATTCATCCTTTTTCTCTCCTCAGGGCATGGTTTAATTTCACATCAATTTGTATAATGAAAAAAGGAGTGAATGTGCCAGAAATGAATGCTAAGAGAAAATGCTAAAAATCAATTAAAACGCCTTATCAGCTACAAAGATAGTCATATCCTTTTACTAATGAAGGAAGATATATTTCAACATAGAAAATCAGAGCTGATCTGATACCTATTTCCACTAGCAGATTTTGTTGGCTACAATGGTTTTACGCTGATGTATTAGAATTTAATTTGCCCACTATCAACATTAACTTTGTGGAAGATTTAGTACACAATTACGTCCAATGTAACGAAAATTTAATTATCAAATTAAATCATCAAAAATATTTTTATCCCTTTGTATTTTATTGGGTATTTATTTTTGTTTCATCAGCATAAACCATTTGTACAGTATGACTTCTACTCACAGCCAGTACAATCAAATGTTGAAACAAATGCATGTATTTTAGATACTCAGTAAGTCCATTTTAACAGTAGTAGCTGCTTTTTCTCAGAATGAAATCTTGCTCTTGATTAATCATTGAAAGACTTGCCATTGAATTCAGTGGTGACAGGAGTTTACCCCACGAAGTATGCATAAAAATATATTCATCTTGTAGAACCCTAGAGATGTTGGCTGGAAGAAAGTTTCCACCTGAAGTAGGACCACTTGTCTAGCCAAATCTTGAAAACTTCCAAGGCTGAAGTTTTTACAGTCTCCCAGGGTAGCTGTTAGACTGCTGCTAGATCAAAGTGATGCTGTTTAAAGTCTGACCTTCAAAACCCTTAACACTGGGAATTTACACAAAGAGCATCAGGTGCTTAACTCTTCTCAAAACCAGATCCTTGTCCTCAGAGAGTTAAGTTCTAATTTTTTCAGTTGCAGTCTCTCTGTTTTTTTAACATATGGTTTACTTTTATGATTGGCACATATTTTGTGATCATGAAGATCATGTCAACCTTCTGGATAACATGGCCCAATTCCGGGACCCACTGTATTGCCTAATACCACCTAGATGTAAACTAGGCTTTTCTTAGGATCTAGAAAATGCAATCAAAGTGTTGGGTAATACGCCTTCAACAACCTCTATTACCTAGATGATGGGTAACGAAGATCTGAAACGATATTCTGTTAGCTGGGACCTGTGACAGAATTTTTTTATTAGGAATGAGATTCCATACGGAAAGTTTTCAGTATAATTCAAGAAGTTAAATTTCATCCCTTATACAATGGGATGTGTTCTTAAGCTGTCATTACATTTTACCCCGGTGGTAGTTAAAACATAGTAAGGAGGAAAGGATCCCTAAGTATATGTGATGTTCTGATTATTTGTTACATTTTATCTATGTAAGGCCATGAACATTAATATTTCAGAATAATATGAGATTTTATTAAGTCAATAAAAGAAGCCTTTGAGAACTTAGTTTTACTAACTTTTAAAAATAAATGTTGAACCTGTTATTCCCTTCTACTGCAGCCTTTTTAAACACTAACCCTCCAAACCTTTATTCTTTTAAATATAAGCCTGCTAGTGTATCAAAGTGGAGACCAATAGTGCACAAAAAGATAAGCTTTTACAGTGGCAACTCCAGAATTCTATTAAGTAAAATTATTAAGGATTTTAAAATAAATGGGCAATTTATCTTAGGCTAGGAGAGTTGTGCCAATTTCATTAAGCAAGAATTTTACTTGGTAGTCCATCCTTATAGGTGCCATAAAATGCTGCATTTTCAAAAGTGTTTTAAACCTTTGAAGGTGCAGATCATTTGCCTGTAATATTTTCAAAATCACTGTAACAGATTTGACATACGGTGTTTTTGAAACTCCTAACAGAAGCTGCCTACAACTGTTGAATATCTAATTCCAACAGCCTGTCTACCTAACACACTACACTAGTGAACTATCACTGAACTATCACTGAATAACAAAAGCATATGCATGGCTTTTGTCCCTTACTATGTCTTTGTACTTTCCATTCATTCCTCTAGGTGATCTACAAGACAAACATTGTCCTAATTCTGAAGTTTAGCAGGAAATCACAAATACAAATGCATTTCAATGTAAGAAAGACAAATATGGAATTTAAAGGTTTTTTTTTTTTCTTTCTTTTCAAACTGGTGTAGCTTCCTAGAGTTTAAAATCAGAAGAAACTTTTACAAATATTTTTAGTGATTTCCACATAACACAGTTCATAGGACTTTCCTGTTTTATCCAAAGGTATCCCACGGAACGAAAGTTGTTTTCTGTCAAATGGTTGTGGCTTGGGTTTCCCCTTTGTTAAAAAGGAACCAGTTGTTTCAAATCTGTCCTGGGGGTAATATCAGAAATATAACTAGTATAGAATACAGACAGTAGTAAATTGGATTTATGCTCCTTAAAATTTGGCTACGAATGAGTGCAAGTTGAAGCTAAAGGATAGCCTAGAATAAGAAAAAGAAATGGTAGAATTGCTTTTTATGATGAGAATATCTTCCTGCTTCTTACGTCATGGATGCAAATGTGATCCTCCTTCTCCTGGGCATTTATAATTAGGTAATAAAATCATCATTGGTATCTGTATTCAGGGTGTTTGAACTCATAATCAGGATTGAAAAATCTATTTTGATCTCTGCATCTCTAAAGTCTGACAGTCAGTCAGAGACTGTATATGATTATACCTTCTGTCATATCTGTGTCCAAAGTTGAAATTATTTTGATGATAATCTGAGTGCATCTGATATATCCTTGTCAAAGAAGTTCAAATGAGTTCACCAAGAGATTTTTATGGGACAGACCATGACAATCATTACAAAACCCTGTATTTTTAAAAGGGCTTATTGAACTACATCATGTTCTTTGATTTTTCTTTAGGTTTCACATTTTAGAAACACAACAACCCAAGCTAGAGAGCAGTATGTTTACAAAATACTGTATACTATACATTGCCCTTTTTTAATGCCTTTGATATAAAGCTAAGAATTTAAGCTCTTGGTTTTTTTCAAGCTTTTTGTCTAGTTTTGCTTTCAGAGCTTCCACTGATGGCAGGATAGACCTGATTTGGAAGTTATGAACCTGTATTTGCCAATGTGACAGCTTGAGACTACTGAAAAGCAGAATCATTGGATTTAAAAATATGTGGAAAGAAGTTTCTAAAACATCCAGAAAATATATTTAGGGTACACAAGTATGAAAGTATAATTGCCATTTTTTATCTAAATTACATATGTTTCCAAACAGTTAGAAACTGCAAATTAATATAGGGGAGACTAAGCACAGAGCTGAGTTAGTTGTAAATTTACATGATTAGAAACAGCAGCAAACAAGTAAGATTGATAAGATGTTTCTAACAGAAGCTGTTGATTCAGCGAAGACTAAATGTCTTGGGGAAGCAGTCTAAATTTACCAAAACTGCATCAATTTTCTGACAGAGATTTTGCTGATGTGTCTGGTAGCATCTCAGAAACCAACCTGGCAGGCAAAGGAAGAGCTCAGGGTTTCCAGGCTCCTTGACACCAAGACAGTTCACCATGTGGACAGTACCAGAGCTAGAGTGCCTCTTTCTTAGCATTTTAGCATTTTAGATAGAGCAGAATAAATTTTCCTGGTGCTATTCTAACTGTTACATATTTAGCCAGAAGTAAAGCTCAGTGATTCAAGTGGCAAAATCCTCTTGTGCATACCGAGTGTCTGGGTCTGAGTCGATGTGAGTATTGACTGTTGCCTAAATAAAGATCAAAGACAGAAAATGATGGAAAAAAGGTGAAAGCAGTAAATACAGTTTTATTAAAATTTATACAATACTAGGGTCACAATGAAGCAAAGTCTTTGCATGTGAACACCATTTTAGGATTATATTCAGTATGTTCAATTTTAGGAATAATTTTGAGTCTTTTCATATCCAAAACACCATCTAGGCCTAAAAGCATGCTGAAATCCTGCATTGACTGAGTCCTAATTTACATCAAAATACTTGAGAACTATAACACTAGTTTTAATGACAGATAAACAAGAGTTATTTGTGTGATCCAAGTAGCCTTTATTTATGCTATTTGGTGGTTTACAAGTATTTTATCAACTGGTGCTTTCACAACTTTTTGTTAAAAACAATGTAACTAACTAAATATATTATATTTATATTACAATATAACTAAAATATTACATCATAAATGTTTAGGTTTTACAATGCGGGTTTTAACTGCTGGCAAATCCAAGTGAGAATACAGAGGGCTACCCATAGATACCGACAGGACACCCACATGGCTGAAAGACAGGGACTCAGAAAGCAATAGAAAATGGGTCTTCTGTTTAGCACGCAGAATAACAAAAATCAACAAATTCAACTTAGCAGGTACTTGCTTACAGTTAGCCAAAATCTCTCTAAAATCCCATCTTCTGCATGGTACAATCAATGTTGCAGAGAAATATACCTATCCAGTCAAGATCCAGATGTTGCAACCTCCAAATGTGCTAGCCCACTTTCTTTGGAAAAGCAAAGAATGTGTTACTTTTTAAATGTAGGTTTGTACAGTAAACTAATACAGGAAGCACATATTACAGAAGTAGGAAGCTCATGTTTCCATCTTCTGCCTGAGGAGATTGAAAACCATGTCTCCTGTGTCCTGGAAGAACACCCAGAGTGTTCAAACTATAGTGTTTTTCTGTGCTTTTTACTGAAACTCTGCCAAAAGCAGGAAAACAAAGATTCATTAAGCACAGATGAGAACCTTCTCATACCATTAAAGTGCAGCATTTTTCACCTTGAAAAATAAATCCTCCAGTTCTGGTTTCTGAATGAAAAACAATTTGTGTAATTTAAAGCAAGCAGCTCTAACCACTAAACTATTAAATAAAGGGCATTTTGAAGATTAGGTGGCAGGTCAGTGGGGTTTTTTAAGACTTCAGGATTGAATTAAGGCAAAGTACAAAGTCTCCCTGCTTGTGGCTTCTAACAGATGTGGCCACCAGCAGATACCTTTGAGAGTCTTTCATAATACAAATCAATAAAAGCAATAACAATTCAGAGATGGTCCTTGTATTTTCTGATGCCACAACAATCTTTTAGTATAGAAGACGAGACCTATGGAGCTAGTTTTTTAGCAGGTATATATTAAATGAAATCTGAATTGATGGTTGTCTTATTTCATATTTTCGTAATGCAAACTGCAGTGGTGTCACCATTTACTAGCGTCCTTAATGGATGTATCTAATTAAAATACAATATACTTAACAGATATTTGAATATAGGCATAAAAAGATACAAATACCGTCTAGTTTCTGCTTTATTAAAATATGACATATTTTGAGCATCAATTCCTTTGAATTTTAATTTTACTTGACCAATGCTTAGGAAGTATACTTCTGAAGGTGATGAAGGATGGAAGCTTGAGGCTTCTCACTAAATTAAATTAGGAGAGTTCCTTTTCAGCGTCCAGATTTCACTCCAAGATCCGTTGTTCTACAATAACATAACTTACAGACCTCTACTTCTTGCACCTGGCCAGAGTTTCTCATGTTTTTGTCTTTCAGTCTCGGAAAGTAAGAAGCCTTTCATTACTTTCAAATTATTTTAATTTGTGACTGATGCAAAGGAATTCCTAACTTCACATCCAATCTGTAATTCCTACATTTAATACGGTTTTTTTCAGTACCACTTATTGTGATCATTTGCTTTAATACTTTCTTTTCTCTCTAGATTAATGTTCAGTGCACAGCAAAATTCTGTCTCACAAACCTCTTAATTATCCATTATAAGTAAATAATTCATTCATGCTTTAAAACAAAGCATTTAATGCTTTAAAAGAAAGAAAGAAAGAAAAAACCAAAACACTCCCCCCTCTCTCAAGAACAGGCAAATCCTAACTGCTAAAAGCTCAGGTTTAGCAGCGGCTGGTTTTTGGGTGTCTGACAGAGTGAAAGTTACGAGTTAGATATCTAGAGATAGCAAAAGATTAAATCAAATGTGCTCTCTTCCAGCAGTAGTGATGTTTAAAATGCCAACATACCCTGAGCACTCTTGTTTGATTTAGATCCTTAAACTGCTGTCTTTTGGAGGTTTTCTGCTCAGAACAGTGGCTAATCCTGTCCTCTCCTTAATCTCTCCTGAAGTGCCTACAGCTCCTCTGTATTGTATAAGGAATTTGCATGCCACTTAGGTCCATGAATTTTATTAAGCTCTCTCCAAAACACAGGGGAAGTTTTGGATGCAGCAAACACAATTCACAATGGACCTTCAGCTGCATGAGAAGTCACCTAAGGTAGCCAGTAGAAAAACTGGAAATGAAGACATCCACTAGAGTAGTCACTGAAATCAGTATCCCCTACTTCCAGATAGATATGCTAACATTTACTTTCTCCCCTCCTTCTTGTCCAGTATTTGCTTCTGCATAAGTATCCACTTTGCTTGTTATAGCATACTTCTGAAACTTAGACTCTTGTTACCACAGACAGAAAAAAAAATTGAGCATTTATACTGCCACATTTTCTCCCTACCCTGTTGGTAGGAGGGTAGAGTCAGGGCTGAAGGACTGGGGAAAAGATACATCTTTTCTAGAGTTAGGCATACTTTGAAAATACCTAAAAAATGATGCTCTGAAAGGAAAAATGTGGGGAATGCAAGGCAATCCTGGCACAGTTAGATACAAGCAATGTATCTGTTTTTTACCAAAATTTCCATGCTGCAGCAAAATCTCTTTATCAGTCATTTAGGTGCTATGGGAATTAATTTAGTGGAAGTGTAAGAGTCAAGAGACTTTAGATATCAATATACTGTCATTTCACAGTATGTATGCATTACACACTAATATTTGGCTGTGTCTCCAGAGCATTTCCCAATGAACAGTCGAAATGCTGTGTTGGTAACAGACATGACAGTATTTAAAAGGTGAAAAATATGTATACGTGTGAACCCAGCAATGTACTGATTGAAAACAGTGAGTATGTAGAAACTGATACCTTGGGTTAAGAAGATCCCAGTTTGGGGACTTATGCATAGCTATTCCTAATGGAATAGCTAGAGCATTTGTATAGTTCAGTGCAGGTTTGAGGTCTCAGAAAACTCATAAAACATTTAATAGATAATTAAATTTCATGCCTGAACATTCGCATTCTCTTTATGTAGTCCCAGCTACAGAAAGAAACAGTTACAAGGGAGAATTACCATTTGCATTGAGACATCATAGAAGTCTAAGTTTCTTCAACATACTAACATTTTCATTCCATTTGTAGGACTGATAGTTATAAAACAGCATGCATACCATTTAATAGACACACAGTCAAAAATGGAAAAAATAGTTAATAAATATTTTACTCTAATCAAAATAAGAAAGTAAGATTACAGTAGCTTTCATGACATTCATTAATCTTACTCAAGAAAAACATCAGTATAGTTTGTTTACCTCTTGATGTTTCTGACAAGTATAAAATATTCTGCAAGAGGCCATATGATGGTCTAGTTGGTATAAATCAACCAGACACCACCGAATTAATTCATTCAGCCATATGGTGATATGTCTACTGAGGTTCTCGCTCCCTGACAGTGATTTTCTCATATCCAAGCTTCCCACTTTTGCAAAAATTCACTTGCAATAAGAGGGATCCAAAGTACAGCACAAATAAACATCTCGCTTGTGTCTGTGGGGTTTTGTAGTGTATGAGCTATTCTAGCTTGAGCTCTCAAAGAAATTTTTCATTTTGTCTCACATCACTGATAAGGCACCAGTGATATATGGGTCAGTTGGTATCCGTTAAGCATTGCCAATCTATTACAAACAGGTAAAATTATGACTTTGGTATGGAGACAATTGATTGTAAATTTTAGCTCAATAAAAATATCTCAGACAGAAAGAGCCAGTATCTGTCATTCTATTCTATTTTAAAATGAAAGCCATAATTCCCATTAATATAAAACATTGTCCAGGTCAGCAAGAATCCCAGCAGAAGGTCCAACAAACAGTTCACTCACTGTGCTGTTTGGCAGATTCCCAACATATATTCATTGTCTGATATGCGTGACAAAGGCAGAGATTTCTGGTCCTTCTTCTTACAGCCCAAGGCAGAAGAGGCCTTTGAATGGTCCCATCCCCTAAAGAGATAAAACTCCCCACCTTTCTCTACTAATGGAGCCTTTTCTACTTTGTCTCTGTTTTAAGTGATAACTTATTGTAACCAAGCAAAACTGCTAATGTTTGTCAGTCCCCTTAACTCTCATACTATCTGTCTGTGTGAGACTTGAACATTTTTTTTCCCCCACCTCTTCCCCCAACTACAGCCACACAGCACATTCACAGTGAAACAAAGTGGCTTGCACCCAGTGCATAGAGCCTGAGAGCAGGGACGATGGACAATGCTAAGCTGCAGGCAGCACTGTACATCACACTGGGTCCACATGTTCCCATGGGACACTGGGAGAAACATACTTCCAGTCGTTGCAGTCCTGCTATTATCTGTTGGCAAGGACAGTCATCACCTAACCTCAGCAGCCCAGGTAACCTCCCTCTTGCATGATCTAGCTCCCTGTCCAGACACATTGAAACGCCTGTTGACAGTCAGTTGTGCAGGAGGTATGATGGCCTGGGGAGTGGCTTTGGACAAGTATGCTGTGGGAGAAACATTTTAGCCTCCTATCCAGATACATCCTGGCTTCCCCTTTAGCAACTAAACTGAGAAAAACCTGTTATTCTTCACATCGTTTCCAAGGACTAAGAAGAGTACGTCATCTTAACTCTTGTCAGATTTTGTTAGACTTGGTGTTCCTGCAAAATATGCCAACAGTCTCTTTAACAAGATAATTAAACTGGCTAGGGAAAAAAATGCTTTATGTTGTAGCTACTGCAGAAACTGTCCTATCACCCTGCTACTCAAATTTCACCTTTTAAAAACCGTGACGCATCTGTAAATCAATGAGCTGTTTTTATTTGTTTACCTGTTGGTAAGATGGTGAAACTTTGAACATATTTATAAATGCTCGTCTCTCCTGTATTAAGAACAGCAAGTTCAATACAAAGCACACCTGAGCCCACTGAATTTTGTCAGATGTTTGTGTCATCGCATTATCCATCTTTTCAGACTACTTCACCTCAGTTTCAGTTTCTTAATGAAAAAGAATCATTTCTCCTGCTGATTTGATTTAGTATCTTACTGAATTTCATACTTGTTTATGTGTGAGATAAATTCCCTGTTCTGTTACATCTCCTCTTTAGAGTATTATTGTCAAAAAGCATTATGGCACTTTTGCTGTCCATACAGCTGAATATTTTAACAAGCGATGAACCTGAACTAGGACATCATGTTGATGCTTCCTTACATTTTAAACACACGGAGATATAGTGAAAATTTAGATCAAAACTATCCAAAATTAAACATAAATTTGTGTAATGATTACTTAATTTCATGTCATTCTTTCCCTTAGATATAAGTAAAGTCAAATTAATGCATTGTCAGAAAAGTTATTACTGGGGAATCAGCATAATTCAGATCATATTCTAAATTCATTTTCAAGAGTGAAGTTGGTGTATAGGGACAATTTTATCCAAGCAGACTCTCCACCATGAAGTTGTTCATTCTGGGGAAGATTTAAGTCTGGGAGAATGACTTGAACCAGGCAACGGGTTCCCCATGGCATAGCCCAAACTACTTGAGGTATTCAGTAGAGCAGGAAAGGGCTTAATTGCTACAGCTGCTGCTTGCTGCTAGTAGGTAACTTGGATACAAGGCAGGGTGGGTGGTTGCATGTATTCTTGGTACAGAGGCTCCATAACAATCTGGAGCAAAATCCGTGTCTCATGTGTTCTTTGGGGAAAATTTAGTACAGGGTAAAGGCAGTTTGAAAGTAGGGCCTGTCCACTCCTTTAAAGATCTGTTTTTCAGGATCAGCTTCTGTTTTGTCTTGGCTGGTGGCACACACATACATATTCTTCTCAAACACTGATGTGCACGCACATAAACATACACACAGGTTCCTGTGGCAGAACTTCCTGAAAGACAATGTTCAAATTGCAGCAGATCTAACTATAAAGGGTTGTAGGAGAGCAATCTCATTCCTTGATCTGGGCCAACTCACTGCCCAAAGCATTATTTTCATTATTTCTTTAAAAGCCTGGGCTAGCTCCAAGCTCTGCATCCCACAAGCTTTGAGGCTTTCCTCTGTCTTACCTCAACTTCCTTCTATAAAAGGGGAACTTGCCAGCATCCAGCTACGGCATGTTGTAAGCAGTTCTCAATCCCTTCTTCTGCAGGGTTCCTGCAGTTCACAGCTTCTCTACATCCTGCTCTGAACTCCATTCCAGCCAGCCTATGCTGCACCCAGCATGTCATAAGCTGTTGCAGCAGTCCTCCTGTTTCTCTGCTGTAAAATTTCTTCAACTTTTCTGCTTTCTGACAGTTTGCCCTTGCTCTGATTCCTGCCTTCTCAGAGTAGGGTGTCACAGCCTGCCAAAGATGATGTGCCAAGAAAGGGGAACACATCTGCTTGTACATCCTAGCTAGGTCAGCAGAAAGAGGATTGATTTACTAAAATTTATCTTTGGAGACGCTTCCTTTCCTTCATCCAATATAATCAAATAAACCAGTGAAATAATCCCTAAACTGGCTTTTTTTGCCTCCTGTACTTAAACCCATAGCATACCTTCTCAGTTCTTCCTGATATGTGTAAAGTCACATGAACTAAAAAAAATCAAAGGCCTTTCCTTCATCCAATATAATCAAATAAACCAGTGAAATAATCCCTAAACTGGCTTTTTTTGCCTCCTGTACTTAAACCCATAGCATACCTTCTCAGTTCTTCCTGATATGTGTAAAGTCACATGAACTAAAAAAAATCAAAGGCGCTTTAGAATTGAATTAATTTTAACTCTAAATGGTTAACAAAATACGGCTGGATTTCCAGGAGCTAAGTTGGATCTTTAGTTAGGAATAAGACTTAACTAATCTATAGTCAGGAGCAAGACTCAGT